>QANY01005285.1:75000-287780 GCA_003255025.1 Datisca glomerata | reverse complement strand
GGTTGTTGCTTTTTCTGCGGTTTTGCATCAATACAATGATTTTTAGAACTTTTTTACAGGAGTTTTTCAACAAATTCGATTTTTTAAAATTGATCAGGGAATATTTAATGAATCACAAATAAAGTTATCAAGATTCTCGATTTTTCAATGCAAACAGTAAGCATGGTCACTTAAATTTTAAATTAGATTTTAATTCAATAATGGATTGCTTAAACAATTGAACACTTATTTATTAACGCTTAAGAACGTATTCTTTATTATGTTGTTGTGCTTTTATGACAAGTATCAAGTAAGATAATTTTGTACTATTTAACGAACATGTATAACCATAAATCTCAGTTCATGTATAGAATCGAGATCAATACATATGTAATACAATTATATATTGATCTATATTCTAGATCAATTTCTCTCTTTCATATAGTTATGTCTTACATTTATCATTTTACATACTATTTTGTCTTACATTTACCGATTCATTATTTTCACTATTTAATGAATATATATAATCCCCATGGTTGGAGGTGAACACCTTTAGATTTATGGTGAACTCCACTATATTTTAAAATAACACTTCGAAAAAAAATTAATTTTTAAATTTTGGTGAACACCTCAAGTATTAGTTGTACTCCTACAAATTCATTGAATCCCCAAAATTGCAATCGCCACTCATCATGTTCCAATCGCCACTCAAATGCCCCTAATCGTCATCCTGAAGGTGCTAATCGCATCTTCATGACCAAGCGTCATTCAAATGGCTTCATTCGCCATTACACTTTCTAATCGCCATACCTGAAAAGGCGATCGCCATAGTGGTCCCTAAATGCCAACAAAATGGCCCTACTCACAATTTAAATGGCTCTAATCGCCCATCTTCACAATAAACCCTAAAATTATTATTTTTTAATTAATTAGTGTACACCGGGTAAATCACCGATAAAAATAAAATAAAAAACTCATTCTCTCTATTCACGATATTCACTTATTATATGAAATTAGATTGGATTAAGTAAGAATTCCCGAAGCAATTGAATACTTTTTCATAAACTCGATAAAAGTTGTCATTGATAATGTTGTTGTGATTTTGTGACAAGTACCGTACGAGACGGTTTTTCACTATATATAATCATAGAACGTGATGTTATGATGGTCGGTAATCTTATTTATCCATTTGACTAACACATATTACCCTCAAGATCAGATTCTACTGTTAAATCAGACATATCTGCTAAAAGTTTGAAATTAAATTATAACCCCATAAAATTTAAAAAATAACCCATTTACGTTTTAATTTATAAACATATAAATATATGTTTTTAAATCTAACCTAATTTTGGTATCAAAATTAACCCTAAAATTGAAACAAAAACTTGTTCCTCATATTTGTATATGGCGAATCGCCATATGATAATGGTGAATCGCCATGAGCTCATGACGAATCATGATGGATAAAACGCGTTTACAACTTGCAGGTAGTGATTAGGGTATAATCGCCATTTTCTCAGTTATCTCTATACGGCGGTTTTGTATGTTTAGGGGCAAGTTTTAGTATCTATTACGGCGATTTTGTAGTCTTTACTGGCAGTTTTATTTCTATACTAGCGGTTGTTGGTTCAATACCGGCGGTTTATCTCTAGTCTTGGCCATTTTTACATTTTAGCCATATATACTGAGTAATTTATTAACTCTTTCCACTTTTATGTACCTTTTTTGTTACTTAATCGTACACTTGGTCATTTTTAAACATTTAACCACTATACATATTTAGTAATTTTTATACACTTAATCAATTTAACTATTTTCATACATTTAGCCATTTCCACACATTTAGCAATTTTCACGCACTTATTTATTTTCAAACACTTGGTTATTTTCACTCGCAATTTTCATTTACATAGTAAATTTCTCACACTTTATCATTTTTATAACTTAGTCATATTTTCATGCACTTAGACATTTTTATAACTTAGCTACATACACTAGCAACTTTCATACACTTAGCAATTTTCATTCATTTAGAAATTTAATGGACTTAACTATATTCACACACTTTACCTTTTTCACATATTTTCATATATTTGTCGTTTTCGTGTAGTTGTTTTGACAAACTTAGTCATTTTTATACACTTAGTCGCTTATATGTAGCCATTTACGTGACTTGATCATACCACAACTTAACTATTTTATACACTGTCATATTTTCATTCTCCACTTTTCTATTTTCACGTATATGTTTTGATGAAACTTAACTATTTTCACGTACTTAATCATTTTCACACGGTAGCCCTTTTCACACAAGTGCTTTGATGCACTTTACTATTTTTATACACTTAGTCATTTTTACACCCTTAGTCATTTTTGCACTTGGTCAATTCTCAACCCTAATCTCATTGTAGATCTTTATTATAAATCCTTATGTAAATTTTTATATACTTTATCATTTTCACATATTAATCTCTTTGTAAATCTTTATGAAACAACAACTCGTTACCAAAAAATAAGCATATCATTCATTGGTATCACTGCATATACATATTCTTTTTGTCACAAATCCTTTCTATTCTAAACTCAATCCACTTCTTTGACTATTAAGTCGCTGAAGAATGGACCAAGAATTGCTTCCTTTGCTGAACGATATTTGTCTAGACGCTTCTTCAATGACCATTAATCCTGGTACTTTTTAATGTTTATTTTAGTTGCATCGTTGGTGCCCTCAAGATCGTGTTGCAATGTGTTTTACATCTCGGATCTGTAATCTCCGTATAGATAAATAACAAGATCCCGAATTAGAATCCAAGTAGACCACAAATAAGGCAAATTTAAGCATGCCGGCAGTGACAAATCAAGTGCACAACATATGGATAATAAGCATGCCGGTAGTGACAAATCAAGCAAGTATTATATGCAAAACCAATATACAAACCTCCAAATCCTTTCTATGATCTCTTCTTTTACAATATGTTGATCAAGCAATGCAGGAACATCTTTTGGAGTTACATAGCCATACCTGCAATGAACAAAAATAATTTAATCCTAGTTTAGTTTATAGCATAAATTTCCAAATTTCTGAATAACATCAATCAACATTGATACATATCTTACCAATGACCCATATAGAGAAAACATGAATATGTATAAGAGTTTCATTAATCAACTAAATGAATACAATTATAAACTAAAACCAAGTCCCTTTTCTCTACATGATCCTTGAATTTTAATTTTTGCATGCCCTTAGTCAAAGGATCAACAATCATCAACTAAGTGCTAATATGCTCAATCCGCGAGAAAGCAAGAAGGAATATTATTAAATATGCACATATAACCTCATTGCATCATGTTTTAAAAAAAATGCAAAGATGAGTTCGAGATTGACAACAGTTTCAAGGAAAATAACTTGAAAATGCTCCCCACTCAGTATTAATAATCTTAAAATCAATACAACTTTGTCCAAATAATAATAATAAAACAGAGGAATAACATGAGAAACTTGAAATTTGATTTACGAGTTATTGTTCATCCAGAAAAAGATAGACTCGTTGTCAATAACTAGTTTTATCCATCTTTCCTGCCGTTAAATTTCAAAATAAATCTAGAGGTTCGATTGAATCACATAAGAATCAATAGTAAAAGAAACAAACGGTAAAAACAATCATTAAAATAGGCCAAAACAGAGAGAGTCTGAACCTTAGTTGACTTCATAATCAACATATTAAATTAACATTTAACAAACAATCTACAAGACCATGCTAGCCTGCTTCTCCCATTCGTCTGTGCTCCAAACACAAAGTAGTATCTAATTAGGACTTATATCTAATTAGGAACATTATCTTAAACAAGTATTCCTAATTCTCCTACTCAAAGGTTAAAACGGTTCGAGTGAGAAGGAAAATAATATACATAGTTTTCAAATGGGAATATATGCAATTTTTATACTGATTATACACACAGTGGTTACTCTTGCTGGAAAATTATAACCAGTCATAACTGATTTTACCTATGAGTCTCTACTAAGGATACAAGCACATTAAGAACATTTGAGAAAGTGAGGCCAGTTATTCTTTTTAGAGGACCTTTAAACTTGGTCTTAACCTGCAAGGATGGAGTAGAGTCAAATGCATAGTCTGAAAAATCTTACAAATATAGCATACTTAAAATACTTGATCAAACGAAGAAACTAATGAAAGACTAGCTACAAGCTTTAATCGAGCTCTGATGTCGAGACAATGGAAGCCCAGCTCCAAAGAAACCAGTGAAATCCGAGCTCAAAACTAATGAAACTCAAATCCAATGTCGGAACCTTAGAAACCCACCATCATCGACCGAACCCCTAGCCACATAAAACTAGAATCAATTCACCACAATCGATTCTCCAACAACATTGATTTACACAAAACATATAAACTTCAGAGTTTGCATTTTGAATCAGAATTTTTTTTGAAGAAATAAGATCGTGCCAGGTTTTCTAATCAATTCCATGTGAACAAAATCCAACTCGGTTTGAAGACTGCAACCAAAATCTAGAGCATCGTCTAGATCGAGATTAGTGAACTTGAAGGATTCGTGAACTTACCGAATCAAAACCATATATTGTGAGAAAAGCTTGGAGAAGAGAGCTCGATTGAGGTCACCGTGGGAAGCTTCTGTGTATGTGACCTTGTAGCGGTGGTGGAGTCGTTTGAGCTGTAGATCACGTGCCTTGATTTTGGGTTGAAGACAGGATGAGAGGAAGAATGGAAAAGAGAGAAGAAGCTTGTGTTTTGTTCGAAGAAAGAGAGAGAGAGAGAACGTGTTTTGTTTGAAGAATAAGAGAGAGAAATTGAAGGAGATTGCAGGTTATGGTTACCGGTTGATCCGGTTGTAAAGAAAATGGGGGAAAGTTAAATTAACTACTGAGATTGTCCTGGCCAGATCCAATGGTCAAGATCAATCCCAGCATTAATGTCGAAATTTTTTTTGACATTGGAGAGGGATCCGTATTAAGAATATGTTTAACAAGCTGATTCAGATTATACTAGACTATATAATATTTTATTAGACTGTACTATTTGTTATCTCATGCCTTTAATAAAATATTGATTAAATGATGAATAGTATATGCGATATTCATTTTTACATATTGATAAAAATAATAAATTATGAATATAATATTATATTTTCAGTTACTGACACAAGTAATCTTATCAAGGATCCAATGCAAAAGTTGATTCCAAGAGTTGCCATTATCGATTAAGAATACCACAGGTAACCGGACAGCTACAAAATAAATGATACACGAATTCAACACCATCAACGCAAAATACGCACCCCAGATCAACAGAAGGTCTCCGTTTATGAATTTCATCCTTAGCGGACAATCTCAGATGACAAGCAAGCTAGGTTAATTATAAAGCTACGTCTAGGTATAGCCTTCTTGAATCAAACCACTCTAGCCAACTCATTCTTTTCATAGGTATTCCTAATGCTGAATTTTCCAATATGGGAAATATTTCAAATCCACATATCCTCAATATCCGGAGAAGGGGAAGGTATATTGAGGTCCACACCATAAAGCACAAGCGAGACTCCATGAGGTCTTGGCCAATTCCTCATAATATTAATTATTTTAATATCTAGTAATAATATTTTTTAATATCTAATATTAATTTTAATGTATGAAAAAAGGAATCAAATGATTTTTCTAATTTCATTCATTTATTTAGCCCCATATATATATTTACTCGAATAAGATATTGTTTTAATATTATTTATCCTAAAATATAATGTTTTCTCAAATTTTAGTTGACTTTTATTATAACTACAAAGTTTGTATTATCTAAATTCTTTGGTTCATTTATTTGGGGTATTATCAATGTTTTAGTTTTACTTTTTATTATCTAAAAATATAGATTTTAATCTAATAAGTCTTTTCTTTGTAATACTTACTATTATACAGTCTGGTCTAATCTCCTGTATATACTCTATATAGCTAGTTCGGTATCCACTGTATTGAAACGCAGTACCATGTAATTAGTCTAAATTCACTATCATATCCAACATCAAATAATATTAATTAATAATATAATGTCTTCTAGTACGTGCTGAGTCTACTCTAGTTTTGTTTAAAGCCACCAACAAAGTTTTAATGTCAACATTTTCCAAGAGGTAATATAATTGTTGGAATCATATATTTCCTGTCTTACAATACAGCCACAAAAAGAGAGAGAAACTATCTTCATCGAAGAAGTTTTCCAAGCACACGCTTTCGTTGAGTTAATCAACTCCTGTAGGATATCCATTGACTTTGAAAGTTTTCATTTTTTATTTTGTCTTCAAATATATCAAGATATATACGAAAATAAATTAGTAAGATCATTCCCAAAAGATAATTAGGATTTAGAAAGAAAGAGAAAAAAGGTTTCTTGCATTATTTTCTCTCCAACTTTATTCTAAGTTCAAAGACCAAATTTTATCTTCGTAATAGAGACCCATGGCTATGGTGTTTTCATTGAAGACCGAATTAAAAGGCTTGAGATAACGAACTTTCTATTATGTGTTATAATCCTGTGACTATGGTTTTTTTCAGACTGTGTTCAGAGATGAGGACACGATTAATTTCCTTGTTCGTCAGCTATGGGGTTCAGAGATTTGGGATTTTTTTGGGGAGTATGCTAACTTGAATGGTGAGTTTTGTTAGGGTTTTTGAATTAAAAAGGTTTGGCTCTTCAATGATAATTTTGATATCATTTCGGCATTTATCAATGATATTAGTTAAGAAGTATTGATGAATTGATATAAATTGTAGTTGTTTCAATAATTAAATATTAGTATATCATTGATTTTTATATAATATATATATATNTATATATATATAACTGTATTTATAATTGCTTTCAAATGTAGTATCAATGAGTTACTATTAATTTATCATTGAAATACTATGAAAAACTTTCTGCATATCTCAATAAGTTTATAATTGTATAAAATTGAAAGTACACTTTTCAAAATTTAATGATAGTGTATTAATTAATAAAGAAAATGAAACGTCACTATCATGCACCTTAGGTGCTTATCCTAAACTACCAACTCAAGAAGAGAAGGGAGTCAGTTAATCAGTTAGTTGGTTTTAAGTGTTAGTATTTTGTACGCATATGAGCTGGATGTCCTGATGAGCCTACTGATTCTTTCCACCAACAACTTTATATAAAAAAGATTCGATACTAATATTAATGGCCTTAGTCGACTACCTTTTTATATAAGGCTTAGTCTCACTTCGTATTGATTATCACGATACTCAATAATTCAACACAATCATTCATCTCTTCTTAGTTCTTTCATGGTATCAGAGCAAGAATGATAAACGTCCATCACAACATCAAATTCAAACTCGAACTCCACGAACAACACAATAGTACTGCAACCAATACAATCATCTCAGGAAATCTCTTCATAAACACCCTGAACAGTGCAGTTTCAATAAGATTAGACAGAAATAATGACGTATTATAAAGATCCCAAATAGTACCAGAAATCTTGGGACATGAATTAGAAGACATTATTTTCAATCTTGAAGAAAAACCACAAAAAAATTCTCGTCAAATAAATCCAGAATACAAGAACTGGGTAAGAAAATACCAAATTTTACTAAGTTAGATGAGGTCCACAATGACAGAAGGAGTATTAGGCTCTGTTACACAATATCAAAGCTCTGCAAAGGTATGGAATTCTTTGGGAAGATATTTTGTGAACCAATCTACGGAAAGATTAATCCAACTGAGAGGCTCTTTACAAGGAACAACAAAAGGTAACATGTCAATTTCAAATTTTTGTTGATAAAAAGAGAAGGTTTTTAGTTAGTTTAGTTGTTGTTGGTCAACCAGTTTATGAGCAAGAACTAATCGTGTACATTTTCAATGGGCTTGGACCTGAGTATGACCATATTGTAGCGAGTATTACCTCAAGAACAAAAAACCTTGGTGTAGAAAAGGTACAGTCTTTACTTATGTGTTATGAAAGTGGGATGGGGAAACAACTTTCTAAAAATGAAAACAACATCAAACTATGTGCAAATATGGTGTCAAATACTGGGAACATAAGATTCTATACTGAAAAATAGAATTTCAATCAAAACTAGAATAGATACAAGAACTTTGCAAGAAATGGTCAACCTCAATTTCAAAGGAACATAGGGATTTTCAATGGTAGAAGAGGAGGCAGAAACAACAATTTTAGTGAAAATAGAATCATTTGCCAAGTCTGTGCAAAGCATAGACACTCTGCATCAATGTGTTATTACAAATATGAAAGGAGCCAATCTGAGAATACATCACAAGCTAGTTGTTTTTCAAGTACAAATAGTTATTTTAGTGGAAATGACCTTGTTGCTTACATGGTGTCACCATCTGCATATGTGTTTGCACGTGATTCAGTACCTAATATGACTTGGTATGTTGATTTGTAGTAAAGGAGTACATAAAGATAGGCTATATTTGTTGATTTGTCCTTCATACCATTCACCTTCTGCTTTCAGTAGTTGTATTGAGTTAGTTTTATCTTTTTAGAACAATTCTTCAGATAATTCTTATAATCTGTCTGCTTGTCAAGATAGTTGTGAATCGATATAGATTTCAACTCCTTTGTCTAGTTCTGTTGTCCTAAAGTCTTAGACTTTCATGGTTGTAATTTTTCTTCTTCATGTAAAGATGTTTCTGGCAATTATAAAATAACATGCAAGTACAAAATTGCTTACTTTGTCTTCTCAGTATAATTCTGGCATGAATAACTCTAATATTTTAAGCATAAATGGAGGAAATTCAATTGTTTTACATACTTCAATCACTAATAATGTGCATTTATGGAATAATAGACTAGGACGTCCAAGTGAAAGAATTTTAAGACAAATTCTCAAATCAGAAAACATATAACTTCAAAACTAAAAGTTTGAATTATGAAGTTCATGCCAAAAGACAAAAGTCATACTCTTCCTTTTCCTATAGAAATCATCTATACTGATCTGTAAAGACCAACACCTAAAATTTCAAGGGAAGGTTTCATGTATTATATTAGCCTCCTTGATGATTATAGCAATTTTACATGGATACACCATTGTTAAACTCAAGTCTGAGGCCTTACAAACCTTTAAAGTCTTTAAACATCTTGTAGAAAAATAGTTTAGCATCCATATTAAGACCATTTAATCTGACTGAGGGGTGAATTTAGATCTCATTGTTCTATTCTGTAAGAAAATGTTATAAAATTCATACATTCATGTCCATATATCCATCAACAAGATCGATCCATTGAATGAAAACACAGACATATTTCTAAAACAGGTTACACTCTCCTTGCTCAAGCTTTCATGCCTTAAAAATTTTGGTGGGAAGGCATTTCAAACTTGTTTTATCCATGATTTCAAACTTCCAACACTTGTTTTAACCATGATTTCTCTATACTAGAAACTTTAAATCAAACACTCATATATAGCCTTCCTAAAACCTTTGGTTGTGTATGTTATCCTCATCTTAGATCATATAATGCACATAAATTTGACTTTCATACTGATTTATGCATATTTTTGGGTTATTCTGTCAATAAAAAAGGTTGTAAGTGCTAACACTCTTCTGATAGAATATATATATATATATATGGGGGGAGGGGGGTAATGGTCCTTGAAATCAGAGATAATCGGTGATTTAGATTCGTCAGATTATTTAGTCATATTATCAAAGATTGAATGACTGACTTGAGAATTTATGGCTATACCTTTAAGTCTTAAATTTTTTATTTTTAAAATTTTAAATTCTTTTTCTAATTATTGGATTATGAGATCTTGATCATTATTAATGGTGGATTCAGAAAAAGAATTCCTTGGAGTGCTAGACTACTAAACTCACTAATTTGAGGATTATAATTGGAAGATTAGAAATTATTTTTAACAGTATCATCCATGTACTGTTGGATATAATCAATATCTTCAATTGAGCGTTAGATTGGAGTAGGTTGACTTTTATTTTTTAAAAGTCAATTTGTAGGCAAAGAAATATCGGACCACATAATGGTTTTAGGGATTCTAATATTAACAATACTTTAGCTAGATTGAATCAACATAGTTTGATTTTTTGAACTCCTATTGATGACATGAAAATTCATATTAATTTTGGTTACTTTCTAATGTATTCTAAAAACCAAATCTAGGGGCTTGACACCTTCAAGGATTTAGGAACTACTAGTTTTGAGATATATATATATATTATCCACAAATGAAGTTTTTGATTAACCATGTTTTCCTTTTCAGCAGATGTTCACCAAACACGCTTCTTCTTCCATATCTAGCACCACATTTTTCCCTCATGGCCTTGTAGTTTTCCTATTTTGTGTTAAAGTCCTTTAGTTCTTATAGATAATTCAAATGTCAATAATAACTCATTTAAGGGTACTAGTGTAACAGATACTCCTATTATTTCTAATTCTTAACAACAGGTTGCGGGCCAAAGTAATAATTCTTTAACAACGTCTATAGCTAATTCACCTACTTTACCCTTTGATCCTCCTTTTATAGCTCCCTTTCTAACAATTGTCCTGACTCATGCCAGCAACTCACATAACCTTATCATCATATTATCTCAACTAAAAACCATTATCACTACTAGTCCCCCTATCATTACCAAACATCCTTTTGTCTCTTAAACCACATTCTGCTAAATCTCAAACTGTAAAAGTAGCACTTACCAATCCTAACTAGAAGCAAACCATGATTGAAGAATAAAATGTTCTGATGAAAAATAGAACTTGAGAGTTGGTTCCTTATTCACCTTCAATGACCTTGTTTGGAAGCAATTGGGTCTTTAGAGTCAAGTTAAATAAAGACGGTAATATTCTTAGGTATAAAGCTAGTTTGGTGGCAAAAATTTTTAATCAAACCCTAGGCACACACTTTATAGAGACTTTTAGTTGTAAAACCCACAACTATAAGGTTGATTCTTCATTTATCAATTTTTTGTGGTAGAGTGTCAAACAAGTAGATGTAAACAATGTTTTTTTAAATGGGACTCTGCAAGAAATGTTTATATGTCACAACTAGAAGGATTTCAAGATGTTCAAGACCTCGGTATGTGTGTAAACTAAAGAAAACTCTTTATGGGCTTAAACAAGCTCCAAGAGCTTGGTAAGATAAACTGAAGTCTACTTTGCTGCATTAAGGTTTTATAGCATCTGTTTCTGATACATCACTATTTACTTACAAAACTTATAAGGTTGTGTTATTTCTGCTACTGTATGTAGATGATCTACTCCTCATAGGAAAGAACTCATCTATTATGTACAAGGTGACTCATGATCTTAATCAGGCTTTTACACTAAAAGACTTGGACATATTCACTTCTTCCTTGGTATTGAAGTTTTCATAAATGAAACATGTCTCTATCTCTCTTAGTAAAAGTATGTTGTTGATATTCTCAAGAAGACTCACATGGATGGTGTAAAGCCTGCCCCATCTCCTGCTAATTCCTCCTTAAAACTTACTGAATCTGAGGGGAGAACCCTTTATTTATGTAACCCTATTTAGGAGTACCATAGGTGCTCTTCAATAACTGTCCATGAAAGGACCTGATATTGGGTTTATAGTTAACAGATTATGCCAATTCTTACACAATCCAACCCCTACACATTGACAAGCATGCAAAAGAGTTCTTAGATATCTTAAAGGGACTATTACTACTGGCTTACACATTCACCCTTCCAAATCCTTAACTCTGCAGACTTATTCAGACTCAAATTGGGCCGAAAATCTTGATCTTCTAAGAAGCAGAGTGTTGTTTCCAGATCTAGTAGTGAGAGTGGGTACATATCTATGACAAATGCAACAACTGAAATAACTTAGATTTAAAATCGTATGTCTAAATAGTTTTTTTCTCTTGCACAACCTCCAATGCTTTTGGTAGACAATGTTAGTGTTATTGTTCATCTATAAAATTCAATTATGCATGCCAGGTCCATGCATATAGAACTTGACATTCACTTCAAGGCAACTCCAAGTTAGGTATGTGTCATCTGTTGATCAACTTGCAGACATTCTCACTAAACCACTATCTACATACTTAAAGTCCAAGCTCAAGGTGGTTGATACCCCATTTCATTTTAGGGGTATAATAAAGAATCAGTTAGTTGGTTTTAAGTGTTAGTATTTTATACTGATATGAATGGCCTTACTCGACTGTCTTTCTATATAAGGCTTAGTCTCACTTCGTATTAGTTATCAGGATACTCAACAATTCAATACAATCAATCATCTTCTTCTTAGTTCTTTCATTAATGAACTATAGTTAGTTTATCACTAAAATTATTTTAGTAAGATATATACATAACTCAATTAGTATAAAAGTCATTTAATCATTAATCATTCCATTTCAATGATATACTATGCGTAGTATTTGTCTCTTCCTTTTAACATTTAGGAAGTATTTTATTAATTTAGGAATGCTATCAGTTTTTAAGGATGACTAATTGCATTGGATTTTAATGATTTTAATTGATTGATTTTGTATTTGTTCATTTGTATTTATTATCTTGGTTTGACACTTCAATTTTCCTTTTTGTAGAGTTTTTTACTAGAAAGGATAAAGGTAATTTTGATATCATTTTTTAGATCTTGTTGATAGTTATAAAAAAATTGTTATATGGAGAAAATCTTACTCTATTAAAAGAGCTTAAAATAGAGAAAATTTTGATTCTTTTTTACCTTCAAGTCTCTTTAAAATATAATATAATTTAGAGTTTTCACATGTATTTTCATTATTATAATTATATAATAAAACATTATGTACTATTCAATTTTAATTTGTTAATAAATAGTATCTAGAATTAGATATTTTTATAATATTATGCAACTAGAAACGTCAATATTTGTAAAGATGAATGTCAAAATTTTTTGAGATTATTTCTAAGCCAACAATAATTTATTAAATAGAAAATTATAAAATTAAATTTTATATAATATTTACATTACCATAACATGAAATTTAAAGAATCAATTGAGAGAAAAAATATTATCTCTTAATACGTTTCCTAACCCAATGCAGCAATTCTTTTGCTTCATTGCCCAAAAAGTAAAGGCCAGCCACATATTCAAAGGAAATCCACTATAAACTATTGGGATTAAATGCATCTCATCCCCTTTAATAAATCTGATTATGTTGAGTATATATGACCGTTAGTTAAAAAAGAACGGCTCATACAAAAGCTATACGAAAAAGATAAAAAGATGAAACAAAAAGGTATTTTCTTCTATTTAATCAATTTTGTCCCCTTTAAACTCAAATGAATAGTCGAAATATAACAAAATCCTCTTTTATTTACACAAACAATAGATTATTCATATTGGTTACCATAAAAGGCACGACCTACTCGTGTGACATATCGTTTTATGTATTACTCAATCCAATTATTCAATCTCAACTAAACTATTCATGCAGTGTAGTTATTGTTTGATGTGCAAATGAAAAAGCTAATAGTAAAGAGTTAAGATTGTAACATCAATTAATGTAAAGTTTAAGGGTGTAATTTTTTAGATTAAAAGCTTAGCACCCAATTGATCATAGGACGATAGTCACAAAGGATGAAAAAAAATAAAAATAACCTAAATGATTCAGGTTGTGTGTTAGTATTTACGACTTGAAATATTTTTATACGTTAAAAATAACATTATCTTAGTTCATAATTATGTTATATATGTTCTTTGTACGAAGTATTTGCATATATTTTAAATCATATTCATTTAGAATTATTTTAAGAGACACTTGTGCATGTATGTCTTGTAAAAGTGCTTACACTATCAAATTGTGTACAAATAATAACATTTATTAAGTACATATGATTTTGAGTAACATTTATTAATGCATTACAGTGATGTTTTAGATGAAACGTTCTCAAACTTATCACCTTGAGTATGTATTCATTATTCACATAACCGACAACAAATATACATAATCAATCATAACTATGTGCTGATCATATTAATCGAATCCGTAAAAACGGTTAATCTTCTACATTTATGTTCAGAGTTCACCTAGTTATTTTAAAGTATTAAAATGTTGGTTGTAAAAAGTGCATATTTAAATTATTATCTACTGTATATTTATAATATATTTAAATTCCACTTCCCTAAGGAGAAATAAAGAGGGACAAAAATTGGAAGCGTGGCCCATGTGATGATACATAACGTAACAAGATTCTTAACATCCCTGTGTTTATTTTATCCATATATGACACTATTTTAGCAGAAAAAAATATAATTAAATAGCATTGATAATTGTAATATTGTATTAATATAGATTGGAAAAAGAGTTTGGACACCACTAATTTATCAGCGTGGGACGCACGTTTTTAAAGGGACAGCCAATGTTTTAACCATTAATTTATTCACTGTCTTCCTAATTATTCTCATATGATTTCATTCTCCACTACTTAAAATGAAGAAAATTTTTAGATTCTTTTTGTAATTTATAGAAGCCACTAGGAAATCCTTTTAACAATTTTCTTATCCATTATTTTATCGAAAGAGCTCTTCTCTGTCTAAATACTTATATAAGAAAATTGGCTACGTAAAAATAATAGCATTTAATCTTTGTCGCATTGTTTGATTACCAGTAGTGACTTCGTCGATTGCCATTTTTTCTTCTTTACCTTTTTCTAATTAACTAAAGACTTCATTACGAAAGGAGACTTACACCTAGGGCGTACCTAGGGCTAGGGGCACAAAATACTAAGGCAAGGATGATGACTCAACATATGAGGATGAAGATTTATCCCAATGAGACTGAAGCAATCTATTCTAGACAGAACTAGTAATTAATCTCTGATTTCAAAATCTAATCCTAACAGTATTAATAATAGTTCTAACAATAGTATTTATATCTTTGTATCCGCTTAAAAAAATCTTAAGGGTTTCTCTCATTCCATATGTTATACACAAAAAATTTAAAAGCCAACTTCAAGAGCAAAGATCTAAACTACTTCCTCTTGGAATGAATGACCGATTACTCAATCGTGTGATCTCAAATACTATAGCGGCAATTAAGGTCACATCTTTGAGTGATAAACTGTAAAATATCATGGGAAAAAGAGAAGTAAAAAATCATGCAGTTTGTGTTCTCTAAGTGATTGACACACAACATGCAATCTGAGTCTTGGGAGAGTCCCCAGAGAGAAGCGTATAAAGCTTGATCTTGTAGTTGAGCAAGGAGATGAAGCTATGCTTGGGAATATTATATGAAAACCATATAAAATTAGATTAGGGAACCTTATCCCCTGGATTCTCGAGGACATCATAAGTAGGAGAACCATTGTAAAACCAATTAGAAGCATGCTTCCACACCCATATGTTAGGCCTAGAAGCTAAGGGCATATGATTGGACACAACTTTAATCTATCTCCGAGCAATAGTTTTGGTGCCAGGCCATTGCCATTGACCTTAATGGATAACTGAGCTGACCTTGGTGTTGATGCCACACAACCAGTGTCTAAGGTTATACTTCTACCGAACTCATTCAGAAAATTACCAAACTAGCTCATGTCGAGGATCACACCAAAGAAATACATGAGAACCATACAATGTGGGCATGACAATTAGCATTGGACCATTCCCTAGCTTTTTGCAACTTCCTCCAAATCAAAGGGCAATTATAACGGGGTTCTAAGAGTAAAGATGAAGCCTTCTTTTGTCAGATGCAGGTGCACCACTTACTGCAAATAGAATCATTGGGATTGCTGTGGAGGAATGGCAGGTGTTTGAGAATTATTGTTGACTTCCAAGCACAAAAGTCATTCAAGCCTGAACTAACCATTCTCTTTAAGTAAGTAGACTTCAATTCACTTGACTTTGACTCTCACATGCCTCATAGCATTTCCAGACTAGAAATACTTTCTTATAATGGCCTCAATGTCAGTGATAACTCTTTTAGGAAGGATAAACACACCAAACAAATAGCCAGGATAGTTGTCTACACATACTGGATAAGTTGGAGTCTTCTTGAGATGAAGGGCATGCCAAGATACCTCAAAGGAAAGGAACTAGATTGGAACCCCAAAATGTCACTACTTTGCTGTTGGGTATGCTTAGAGATACTAGAGAAGAAAATATGACTTTTGAGTATTTGATTAGGCTTGAAACCATAAAGTATGTAGAAGAGGTCTAAGCTTCCCTTACACAATATCATCGAACGTATGTCACCTTTAAATTAAATAAGACAAGTAAGCAATCAATAAAGCAAATATTAACAATACCTAGCTCATTGCACCTCCAATAGAAATGAAACTCAATATAAGTGGAAGTTATTGGAAATCCTTCCTTAATTAGTTTTTTACTAGTTTAGAAAATACGTAATTATGGTTTAATAGAATATTTTAAGAGATAATTAGGAAATTTAATTTACGTAAATTATTCTTTTCCTTTTTATGGTTTGTATCTAGATCCTATATATTATTCTCATTGCAAGCTAGATAAAATGAACGAAAATATTATTCTTCAATGTGGTATCACAGCCAACCTGCATCTAGGGTTTATCTTTGATTTTCTCTCTCTTCCGACGAAGCCTTGTCGAAGTTCCTCTCTGCAACTTCTGGCTTGCTTCATCGAAACCGTCATCATCTTTGTCACTATTATATCTCTTAGGTTTGCGCCAACAACTCTCTGGGTTTCTTGTCAGCGAAACCCACTTGCCATTTCAGGTCTCTCTTTGGCCTGCCTCTTCAGTCACAACACCCGAATAGCTACAACTACATCTCTCTGGGTTTCCTTGTCGGCGAACTGCATCTATCTATCTCCGCATTTTTTTTAAATCTCTCTCTTAGATCTCGATGATATCAATCTCTCTGTCTATGCATTTTTTTTATTTTGGTAAATAGATAGACCAAGATTCTATTCTCTGCTTCTTGGTATATTTCATGTGCTGTGGTATTCAAGTTTCTTTGTGGAAGAACAATCTGGCTCTTGGGTTCTCTTTGGTATTTGGGATTATTTTGCTATTTTTCTCACTGCTTGTGTGGTATTGAAAGAGAAAGGAAAACCTAATTACTTCAGGCTGATTTATGTTCCTTGTTTTTGGGCTATGGTGAAATAAGGTTGTATTAGTTTTTTTTCTGGTTGGATTTAATTTTTCAATTTTTTGTTTCTTTGTTGGGATGTGGTAGTTTTTTCGGCTGTACAAGTATTATTTGGGTTAATTTTTCTTTCTTTGCAAATCTGATATGCTGAATCGTCTTTATGGTAAGAATTCGAGTGCCATGGAACAAGCATTTGAAGCAAATCTTTCATACTTCAGGGGGATTTCCTTTCACTAAGGAACAATTCAAAATCTTGTACAAAATGATGGAAAAAGAATTAGAGCCTTCTACATCATGCTCATTTGCACAATCACAACATCCTAGTTTAGCCTTTAATGTCTTAACAACTTCCTCTAACCATTAGATAATAGATTCGGGAGCGTCTGAGCATGTGACTCATAACTCTAGTTTAGCTCTTAATACCTCAAAAGACCATTGGATAATAGCTTCAGGGTTGTCTATGACTCATAACTCTATTATTTTTTACACTTTTTTCATTGTTTGAATCATAAAGTTAAAGTGATTTATGGCTCTTTTACTCTTATTAGTGGCATAGGATACATTTTTGTTACTCCATCCATAACCCTTGATCATGCTCTTCATGTGCCAAAAATAGCTTGTAATTTATTATCCATTAGTAAAATCATTAAATCTCTTCGTTACTCAGTAACTTTTTTCCTTGATTGTTGTGATTTTCAGGACCTAATGATGGGAAAGACAAGTGGACTAGGTATAGAGAGAAATTGACTCTACTATCTGGATGCTGATGCTCAAGCCTTTTATAGTGGAGGTTGAGAATGAAAGAAAAATGAAGTATGGTTGTACCACCTTAGACATGGCCATCCCAATTTCGCATCTTTGAAAACTTTGCATCAAAAACTTTATTCTCGTTTAGAACTCTCTCATTTAAAATGTGAAATTTGTGAACTTACTAAAAGTCATAAGACATGTTTAAAATAAGAGGTATGTAATTCATTTTTTATTTATCAATAGGGATGTTTGTGATCCTTTTAGAATTCCATATCTCATGGATTTTAAATGATTTATCATATTGATTGATGACTCCAGCCGTGCTACATGGATTTATCTCCTTAAAGATAAATGTGATGTAGGAAATGCTTCAAAAAAAATTTCACACCATGATTCAAACTCAATTTCAAGTAATATTTCAAGTTTTTTTATCTGATAATGGTGGAATTTTTAAATCAAACATATTTTCTTGAGACTCCTCAACAAAATGGAGTAGCTGAGATGAAAAATAGGCATATACTCGAGGTAGCTAGAGCAATAATATTTTCAAAAAAATTTCCTAAAGATTTATGGGGTGAAGCCACCATCACTGTTATTCATCTTATAAATAGACTGCATACTAAAGTTTTGTCATTTGTCACACCAATTGATACTTTAAGAAAATATTTTTAAAACTCTATTTGCTTTTGTATACATTTAGGAGAGGTCTAAATTTTTTATCCTAGGACTCTCAAATTCATCTTCTTAGGATACACTAACACACAAAAAGGATATAAGTGTTATCACCTTCCATCTCGCAGGACATTCGTTACTTTGGATATAAGTTTTTTTTAAATCAATCCTATTTTACCCTCCTGATCTTCAGGAGGAGATAAAAAAAAGGAAGATCGGTCTTTGTTCGTTCCATTTTCAATCATACAGGATATTCATATTTCTACTTCAGATGAGCTAAATCTTGTTGTTACTTTGGAAAAGCATGGTGGTATTTTGGAACAAAACGGTACTAGCAATACAGATGGTTCTCAAATAGAGGTGCACCTTCCACTAGAAAAGAATGATGAGTTGTAACATACTCTAGAAGAAAGAAAGAAAGATTGGAGAACCATATCTTTCTCTTTGAAGGCCAATCATCTAATCATGATTCTGATTCTGAAAATCTCTAATCTTTTCCTTCTCAAATTGATACTAATCTTGATTTTCCCATTGCTCTTAGAAAAGGCATCAGAGCATGCATTAAAATACCATTTCAAAATTTATGTCTCTGTCTCTTCATAGAATAAATGGAAATTGTAGCTCTTTTATCTCACAATTGTGTCTAATGAAAAGATCCATAAAGATGTACATGAGGCTCTTAAAGATCCTTAGTGGAAGACAGTTATTATTGAAGAGATGGGAGCTTTGCATAAGAATGATACGTGAGAAGTAGTTAATCTACCTAAAGACCATAAAATAGTGAGATGCAAGTTGGTGTTCACGATTAAGTATAAAGCATATGGTTCAATTGAAAGATTCAAAACCATATTGATTGCTTTGGGATACACTCTGACTTATAGGCTGGACTATCAAGAGATTTTTGCACCAGTAGCTAAAATGAACAGCATAAGAATTATCTTAACTATGACAACAAATCTTGATTTGCCTCTATAACAATTTGACGTGCAAAATGCCTTCTTGCACGGTAACTTGGAAGAAGAAGTGTATATGGATATGCCTCCAAGTTTCAAGAATATTGATTAGTTTTTTACTAGTTTAGGAAATATGTAATTATGGTGTAATCTTAGAGAATATTTTAAGAGTTAATTAGGAGATTTAATTTATGTAAATTATTCTTTTCTTTTTATAGTTTGTATTTAAGTTTATATATTCTTCTCGTTGCAAGCTAGATAAAATAAATGAAAATATTATTCTTCAACAGAAGCATGTTGCAAAATGCTTGTTACAACGTTCATAACCATGACAAATAGGCAGGGGAAATGAGGCATAACTCTCCATTAATATTGATAAGTTTCAAGCATGTAGCTTCCTTGAAGTAATCACATAACTCTCCATTAATATTGACAGAGAAAGGAGTGGCGATGTAGGCCATAATCGAATTACAAAAGATAGTAGGGAAACCAATGTCCTATTTAGACATTAGCATAAGGTCAACCTTAATAGCACATATATAGACATGTTGAGTCTTTGATGATAATCTCTCACAAACTCTTGGGAGAGAGATATCATCAGCATTTCTTCTTTCTTGCACAAAGTATTTTGATTCTCATTAATCACATTCATAATTGTTTCATTTTCATCTCATTATATCAAATCTGAAAAATATGTGTTGGTAATGTTCAAAACGTCAAAATGATGGATGAAAATAAACAAAAAAAGTTATTGAAGATTTATTCTTACCGTTTTTTTATTTTTATTTTCATTTTCTTTCATCTCTAGCTTGTTTCTCGAAGCCAAACTTTGTCCATAAAAAGTTAGGTTAATCCGATTTCATATATATTTAAAAATGAGTTTTCAAAAATTAAATAAAAATAATAATATTTTAAATAATATTTGATGAATTTGACATTAATTTTGCAATATGAACATTTTTCATCTCAATTTGTACCAGCACAAATTTACTTATATATTAATTTTTTGTGCTAATACAATTATGTATTAATTTTCTAATTTAGTTAGAATATAAAATAAATGTAATTATGAAACTTATGCTAACACAAGTATGCATGAATATAATTGTTTTTTTAATTGTCAAAAAACAGTTTTCAAATTATTTAAAATTAGATGGACTTCCAATTAAATTTATTTTATTCATTTTTCATTTTCAAAACCGTAAAATGAAATCAAAACACTGATCAAACGTTTTATTTTCATCTTCTGGAAAATACTCACCAACCATTCATTCATTGTCAATGATGACACCAATGCTGTACTTAAACATCATCGAATTTTCAATTTCTTTAGTTTTTTCTTAATTAATTACATTTTTTTTCCTTTTGAAGTTTGCGTTGACAAGACTCAAAGTCATGAGAAAAGGCAGAACAAAATCATAGCTCTTCATGACCAAGTTGGTGTGGAATTGATGACTGATCTTTGGATTCTTCTTTCTTTCAAAAGTAGTAACTTACACATACGAAATTAATTTTACAAATGAAAACACTTTTATTTTGCCTTTTATGCTTGTTATAGTGTTAAAGATTATGTGTAAATCTTAAAACTTAAGAATTAAATAAAAATCATGAAATATTAGATTTTCATTATTTAGACTCTTTACAATGTAGAGAGGAGAGTAATATATGTAAGAGTGACTTATCAACAATAATATTCTATTTTTTCTCTAATTCCTCTTATTCTTTTTAAACTTTTATTTTGTTCATACATTTGAATATCCAAATGTTCTTAATCTAAAGTCTCGACATGAAATTTTCCCGAAGCATGTTTTATGATTAATAAAAGAGTATCATGTTACATTAACGTATTTTCTTAAATAAAATGTGTCAAGTATAAGTTGGTATATTATACGTAAGACTCAATATATATTTGTAAAGAGTGCATTATATGATTAGCAAAAAAGAGTAAACACGTTGTTACGCTAACACTTTTTTAAAATGAAATGTGTATTCAAGTATAAGATACTGTGTACGTTACTATATGATATACATAGATTTGTCAGCTAATTTAAATCAACCTTTTTCAACATTTAATTATTAATTAATAAAATGTTCATGATGAGGTAAAAAAAAATTTCGTTGTTAATATTAATAGGACTACACTCCATTCCATGATATTTTTTTATTTAATGACTGATTTAATTGTTTAGGAAGTCAAATGTTGAAATGGAATCTCTAGTCAATACTAAACTTTGTTAATTTTTTCCTCTTTTAAATATTAGTTTAGATATATTCTTCCATGCTAAAATATACTAAAAGTATAAAAAAACACAGCTTTAAATATTAGTTGAGATATTAATGCGATTTCATTTCCCGAGAGTTTTTAAAGCTTAGAGTCACTTACTACTAGAAGGAAATGAATTAGCCAAAGCCTGATTACATTAATTTTAAATTGATCGAATTTATCAAATGAACACTACATATTCATGACAAAGCGGGCGAGGCGTTACTCAATACTCATTACATATTCTTCTCTTTCTCAATTATTTAAAATTTAATTGCTTGACTAATACATAAATGATAGCTTACTTAATTCATGAACAAATTTAATTAGTGTAACATTTATTCAAATGTTTGCTAGTCACAATTTCCAAACACAGTCTTATTGTCATACAAATTATGAGAGGTGACTCATAAGTGGGCTGACAATGAGCTGTCATTGTTATTTAACTAATGCACTCGTAGATTGTTAGTTATAATAATGCAGCTAGAGCTTTGTTATCAGTTGAGAAAGCATCGTGCAATGATTGCTCACGATGCATTTTGTTATAGCCAAGAAGAGTAAGAAGATTATCCTCGAGAAAATGAGCATATAGACTCACAAATACACAAAAAAGATAAAAGACTACGTGAGAAGGGAAGCTCCATGATAATGTTATGCGATCTCGAGAAAGCTTGAAGAAAGAGAAGCACGAGTGACACGGTACTACTAAGAGTATTTGAATCTCTTACAATAGACCTTATTCATAGTGGATTGCTTGGAAATCAGCTGCTATATGCAGCTTCATGCATTGTGAATTAAACCAGGATAAATCTATGTGTCACTACTTCTCTAACTCTCTCAACTTAATTATGTTTCTGCCTTATGTTCTTAGTTATTTTGTTAGCTGTTAACTGCTATAAGGTTTAGCTAAGACTTGTGCTGTTGTTTGGGTTAACTTGATTCATAACAAACTGGTATCAAAGCATTAAAGTTGAAGGGATAATTTTGAAACTCGTGTAGAGTTAAATCCAAGATGAAGAAGTTTGCCAAGTACTCGATAAAAGTAATGAAATGACAACCTCAACTACTAAGCAAGATGTTGTGAAATTTGATGGCCAGATGATTCTATAATCTGGAAAATAAAAATGTTAGCTCTACTTGGAAATCTAAGGTTGGATGAAGCTCTAGAAGGAGAGGCTAAGATGCCATCAACTTACTCAGAAGAAAAGAGAAATGATATAATGAAAATAGCCTATAACACACTGATTTTAAGTCTGAGTGGTAAGGTACTATGTGAAGTGGCCAAAATGAAGTCTGTAGTAGAAATTTGGCTTAAGTTAGAAAGCCTATACATGACCAAGTCCTTATCCAGCATATTGTATCTTAAGGGTATGTTTTTTACCTTTACGATGCAAGATAATAACAACTTGCATGAGCATATTGGTGATTTCAATAAGGTGTATGTGGATCTAGAGAACATTCAGGTTGACTATGAGGATGAGTACAAGGCATTAGTGTTTCTACATTCACTCCCAAAGTCTTTTAAGAGCTTTGTGGACATAGTCAAGCATGGCAGAGAGACTCTATTAGTGGATGATGTTATAGGAGCGTTGAACTCTAAGGACTTTTAGAGAAAGTGTGAATTGAAGGAGCAAATAGGAGAAAGCATGGATGTGAGGTGTAGAACTGATAAGAAAGAACACAAAGGCAGAGGAAAATCTTGATCCAAATCAAGAAGTAGACACAAGTCCTTCAAATGTTTCCACTATCATGAAGAAGGACACATTAGAAGACTATGTTCAAAGAGAAAGTAAAAAGCTAAAGGGAAGGAGAAAGATGCAGAAAATGGCAATGTAGTAGTGGTTGAAGATGTTTATGGGAGTGCAGATGTCTTAGTAGTAAAAACTAATAATTTAGAGATAACAGTGGATTCTTGATTCAGGGTGTTCCTTTTATATGACACCTAACAAAGCTGGTTTGAAACCTACAAAGTAATAGATGGAGGTTATGTATTGCTTTAAAATTGACAAGCAATGTAAGATGGTTAGGATTGGAACCATCAGATAGAAAACTCATGATGGAATTGAGAGAATCCTACACGAAGTTAGATATGTTCCTGAGCTAAAGAGAAACCAAATCTCTTTAGGCGTCTTTGACTAGAAAGGGAACTCTTAGAAGGTTGAGGCAGCTACTCTCAAGATCATGAAGGGTTCACTGGTTATTATGAAAGGCATCAGAAATAATGGACTTTATACATTGCTACGAAGCACTGTGATAGGAAATGCAGTCACTACATCATTAGCAGTTATTGACAAGTCTAAACTTTGGCATATGACACTAGCTCATATCTCAGGAAGAGGACTTCAAGAACTTTAGAAATAGAATCTACTATGTGGTGACAATCTGAGCAAGCTAGAATTATGTGAACATTGTATTTTTGGGAAGTCATGTAGGGTAAAGTTTAGTAAGACAGTACACAGAACAAAAGAGACCTTGAAGTATATACACTCATATTTGTGAGGTCCTGCTAGAACAGAAACTATATGTGGAGATGAGTACTTTGCACCTTTATAGATGATTTCTTAAGAAAGGTATGGGTGTATGTTCTAAAGTCCAAGACTGCAGTTTTTACAGAAGTTTAAGGACTGAAAAAAATGGTTGAGCTACAAACTAGAAAGAAAGTTAAGAAGCTCATAACTGACAATGGCTCAGAGTATCAGACTGACGAGTTCAACAGCTTCTGCACTAATAAGGGAATTATGAGACACAAAAATGTAGCATACACACATCAGTAAAATAGTTTGGTAGAGAGAATGAACAGAACACTTCTTGAAACGGTAAGATGCATGCTTTCAAAAGCAAACTTACCTAATAAGTTATGGAGAGAAGCAACAAATACTACTACCTATCTGATAAACAGAAGCCCCTCTACATCAATTGACTTTAAAACACCTGAAGAACTTTGGATTGGGAGCACACCAGATCTCAAACATCTAAGGGCATTTGGGAGTTTTGCTTATGCACATATAAAGCAAGACAAGCTTGAACCAAGAGCCAAGAAATGCATGTTTCTTGGTTATCCTAATGGTGTAAAGGGATATAAGTTATTGTACTAGTAAGGAAGCTATTCAAGATGTTTTAATAATAGATATGTTTTGTTCATGGAGAATGAAATATTCATGCAGAAGGCCAAAGAAAATGAAGAGACCTCACACAAACCAAACAGTGAGGAAGCGAGAATTGAGGTGGAATTGAAAAGTTCAAATTGCTCTCAGCAACAACAAAATGATGAAAATAATATGCAAGATGATACTGAAGAATAAATTTTTCAAGATCAACAAGATCTAAATGGTTACCAACTGGCCAAAGATAGAGAGAGAAGAAATCACAAAGCACTAGTGATGTATCGGTATGCTTACCTAATCTCCTTTGCATTTTTTGTTACTGAAGACTTTTCTGATTCAGAACCAAGGAATTTTATTGAGGCAATCTCCAACAAGGACATAAATCATTGGTTCGCAGCTATGAATGATGAGATGAGATCTCTCAAGGCAAACCAAACATGGACACTTGTAGACAGACCTACAAAACAGAAAATTATAGGGTGTAGGTGGGTGTTTAAGAAGAAGGAAAATGTACTTGACCAATCAAAACCAGTGTACAAGACAAGGCTTGTTGCAAAATTGTTTACTCAACGTAAGGGAATAGACTACAATGAAGTCTATTCACCAGTAGTATGTTGAAATTATGTCCATAAAATAAGATGTACTAACTATTTATGAGTAAAAAGTTACTCATTGACATTTATGTATTACTGAATTTTATGAATAAATGAAAGTTTTCTTTAGTTAAAGTGTGTTTGTAATTTACTCAAGTCCTGACACTATTATCAACACAAGAAGAATAAAGATCAAGTGGTCTTCCAGACAAGCTCTTCTAAGATAGTTTAGAATGTTATTCACAGTTTTTGGATCGACTGGGCAATTGAATCCAATTACGACTATTAGATTGAAACAAAGGATGTCAGTCTCAGGCATGGAAGTAGAGACTCTAACGGTTGACCTACACATATTATGGAACATGTGAATAGATCAGTAACCAATTAGTTTAGAGCAAAGCTATTTATCTAGCTCTGAATCTAATTGTTACACCTTAAAGGGTATTTTCATAATTACCTAAATCCTGAGGTGAATACGAGACTTGACCTAGTTACTTGTGATCTTTGATATACCAAATGAGTGAGTTCGAATTGCTAGACAATATCTTGGTTGTTGAGATCGTGATTTAACTATGTTGGAGTTGCGTGATTCATAGATCATAGATATGAAATTTGTGGTTAGATTTTAAAAGCAACAATATCACCTTATGTTTTATTGATGAGTGTGTGAATAAATAAACCAGACCCGGTACTCCATGACATAAGTCATTGAATAAGACATGGTGATCTATATGAGACACTTCGTTGATATGTCTTTTTTATTCACAATCAATAAAGGAGTTAAGAAAATAATAACTAGAGGGATAAAATGATAATTTTATATTCCACTCTTGTTATTGATATTCACGAAGGGTAATATCGTTAAATATTCTGTGGACTGTGAAATGTAAATGTTTATTTGCACCTACTGAAAATGTAGTGGGAGTTCTATCTGCATCGGACCTACAACGGACTCGTACGATGTCGGGATTAAATAGATCAAGAATTTATGGAGGTAAATTAGCCAGGTATTTGAATCACATAGCTTTATTCATGCGGGTCCATTTGATCTCAGGGGTAGCTCATATGGATAGGAATGAGAAAAAATATCAGTTGGACCAAATATCAAGGGACACTTCCTGAGCTCATATATGATGAATGTTATAACTATTTTAGTGAAAATCAAAATTAATGTTCAAATTAATTATTTAATTATTTTCTAATTAGTAAAAAAAAATTAATTGATTAATTGATTGTGATCAATTTAATTCATCAATTTGAACAGATGAATTTGAACAAAATTTTGGCCCTAGGGGAAGAAGTGAAAATTGAATATAAGTGTATATGAAATGGGGAATTTCAGTTTTTAGCATATAGGGGTCTATGGATAAATTCTATAATTAAATATAAAAATGTTGGAAACCAAACTCTAAGCTAAGGTAAGTTAGACAGAGAAAAAAAGAGTCCCCCCCCCCTAAAAAAAGCACTGTTGCCGTCGAAATACTGTAAGGAAGAAAAAAAATTTGATTTTTCTCTTCCAATCGTTATTTTGACAAACCAACACTCAATTCATATTGATATTCTTAAGAGATATACTTCTGATTCCAACATGTGATTGTTGGTGCGAAGATCAATTAGTAGCTCTGTGAAAATGATTGAAGATCATACTTTATACATTACTAGCATATCCAATTAAAAACAAAACCAATCAATGAACATGCATATCAATAAAAACGTATCGAGAAAAGATTGAAACAATTTATACATTTTTAACTTAAGAAGAATTTCTGATTGACGGGTGTAGATACCGTATTTTGTCCGGTCCAATACTTTAAAAATATACTTTTTTTTACCCATATGCTAGTCTAAGACTATGTGTATGATTTGAAAAATACCCCAATGCCTAAAAAATAAAAAAATTTGTCCAAAAACTAAAAATAAATAAAAAGAACAAAAGACTAAAATTAAAAATGTGAAGCCCTAAGTTTGCCTATAAATAGAGGGGAGGTTTTCACTTGAAAGGAGATTTGGGGAGAGTGAGGAAGAGAAGAGATTTTAGAGACAGAAAGAGAGGTTTTGAGGAAATAGTGAAAAAGGGAAAGAATAAGAGTTTTCATTTCTATTCATCTTCCATCTTCTCATTTTCTTTTTATTAAGGTAGTTCATCTCTTATATTTTAGCTTACAATATATTTTGTTCATTTTAATTAATCATCTCTCTTCTTCATACTCATGTATTTGATATTTTTTTGTTTCATTTTCCATATATAGGTTTGTTTGCTCATTTTTTATCATTTCTCCTACTTTTAATCTTAAGTTTTATTTTTATATATTGTTTATTTCTCTACAAGTTTGATGATAAGATTTTTTTTGTCATCAACTCAATCAATGAGAATGAGGATAAAATTTTGAGGGGTGTAAAATTAACTCAATGTCGATCAACCATTTAATGGGTTAAAAGTGTACATTTAATGAAAAGTTCTCCTCTGATAATTTCTCATACATAAAAATGTATAAAATAGAGAATAAAACCTCTATACAAGATTATGCAAATATTTAAGCTTTGATTTTTTTTATGCTCTTCTTTTCTTTTTCAATTTTTACCATCATTTTTGTGAAATATGTTTGAACTAGTTACCATCCATGATCATTCCTAGCAATGAAGGAAGAAAGATGAACTAAGTGGTCTAAAATAAAAAAAATTGGTATATTTATATCCCAAACAAAAATTATTTTATTTTGAAAGTTTTATGGATTTTCTTTTATGACACTTGTTTAAAATAATTATCATCTATGATCATTTCTAGCAATGAAGGAAGAAAGGAAAAATGGTAATTAGTGAACTAAGTAGTCCAAAAATAAAAAATGGTATATTTATATCCAAAACAAAATTATTTATATATTTTTTAGTGACACTTATTTAAATTAATTACCATTCATGATCATTCTTTTGCTATTTGATTAGCATTGAGTGAAGAAATAAAAAATGATAATTAATAGACCATGTAGTAAAAAAAGCATGCTCATGCTAATCATATGAAATTAAGTATTTTTTTTCATAGATTAATATTTTTTACACATAAAAATTTATTATCAAGTTATTTACTAAATAATTATATATATCTGTGTGTGTAAAAAATGAAAAATTAAAAAAAAAGGACAGAAGGTGTGTAAAAACAATAATATATACATATATATTATTTGTTTGTTTTTTATGTGTTTGTTTTTCTATTTTTTCCGTAGATATTATTAGTTTGTTATAATTTATTTTTATATTTATTTTTAATTATTTCACGTCTTGTTTCATTATTTTTACCCTGCATATTTTCTTTTTAAAATTTATCATACATATTTATCATCTCAAACATTCATTTTTTATATTTATAGTTGTTATCTCTTCTTATTTATTTATGTATTATTTTCATATGTCGCGGTTGTATGTGATTATTATTTTATTCTTTTATCATCAAAATTGACGCTCGTAAATTAAAACTATAACAATTTGATTTAAATTTTATAAATTTTTTTATTTAGTTTTCACTAAAAAATATCCGATGACGGACTTTAAAAATTTGGGATACCAAATTTCTCTAACTACCGAGGTGAGGAGTTGTTTTTAGAATACCGAGAGTAACTCCAATAACGCTTTGATTAAAAAAATAATTTTTCAATGATCCTTATACCACCCGTTGAAGGTAATTTATTTGCTCCTTTTTATGATGTAAAATGTACCAAATGAAACATTCAAAATTAAATTTTTATAACATTATATTTAGAAAGGATAGTATTTGATTAAATTTGGTAACCATTTTTCATAATGGGCGGTGTGGGGTGCTAATACCTTCCCCACACGCAAATGACTCCCGAACCAACTTTAAATTTTCACAGACCAAAATATTTTATTTTAAATTTGGGTGACCAACCACGCCCTAAAATGATTGGTGGCGACTCCGAATTTCTTTTTTTTCTCAAGAAATAATTTTTCAATCGTCGCTCCACGTCACATGCACGTTGCGACAGCTTGACAACTCCACTGGGGATAAACAAGTGGTCTAACCATCTTTAGATCAATAGAGAGTCAAACCAAAATTTTATCATATGCTATCATTTTGTATGATTCTTGGTTTGTTTATTTGATTCATTATTTTTTTTTCTAATTCGTGACTGTAGTTGTACATAAGTTTTTTTTACGAAGTATATTTCTTTGCATAATTTCTACTTTCACACATATACACTAGCCCTATACCCGTGTTTTCCCTTTAGGTTTAGCGAGAATGAGTAGTAGAATGCCTTCGTGGAACTACGGTTCCCATGCAGGCTCACGAAAGTTCTCACTCAGATCAACCCTTTTGGGATACTGTTTGGGGGCCACTGTTACTCCGTTCGGATAATAGTGAGGACAACATGAGAGTCTATTAAGAGATTTGAGAGCCCAACCACATATGCATTTTATTTTTAAAGCCTATTTCATGACCAAGAAATAGAGATTCTACTTAACTATGATATCTGATTAATTTTGTTCATGTATATATGTCCTACGCTATTTTAACATTTCTTTTCTTTACCTTAGTTTCACTTCTGACTTCGTCTTTCCTGTTTGCATACATGCATCATGTTGCGTAATAGAGATTGTAGAGAAGTATTCAATTCATTCATATTGTAGAGACCATGACCTCTACTCCGAGTGTGATAGAAGATCAAATTACAGTAGCCCAATGGTCAGAGGAAACGAAGAAACGGAAAGGAGATTGTCTGGAAAAAGAGAATTTCGTTCTTCTACCACCAATCACTAAGATAGAGTTCTCACACACTAACTTGGAGAGGTTGAAGAAGATATGAGAGGATTTTTCACCGGAGCAGAAAATTTATTTGTCGGCAAATATGGTCACATCGCTTATCTTCTGGATATTACAGTCAATGCTCCCGTTCTTAAGGTTTTAATGCATTTCTGGGATCCTCTGTACAGATGTTTCAGCTTTGGAACAATTGATCTTACTCTTACAATTGAAGAATATCAAGCTCTATTGAACGTCCCGCTGCAAAGCACGGATAAAGTTTATAATTACGACAAAGGATCATATTGAAGAGAGCTTTATCCAAGCTCTTGGGTACTGTCCATGCATCTGAGATTGAGAAAATTTTGAAAGTTAAAGGGGGGAATGAGTGTGTGCCGCTGGATTACCTCTTAGATGTCGCCCAAAATGTCTTAAAGGAAGATAAGGGTATGGCTCTATATGCTCTGTGTATATATGGCACCGTGTTGTTTTAAAAAATTCAAGATTATGTGAATGATAAAGTGATAAAAATGTTCGTGCAAGTTGAACATGGTGTTAACCCTGTTATCTCAATTCTAGCTGAGACTTTTCGTTCCTTAAATCACATACGAGCGCTTGGAAAAGGGAAGTTCATCGGCTCTCCATCTCTTTTGTGTATTTGGATTCTCAGTCATCTAAGATGTCCACCATATTTTAAATGTCCTCAAGTTAAGTTTTCAAATCCATAAATGAAGACGAGAATCCCCGTTGCAGAATTTAGAATGGCCAAATGGAATCCGCAGTTTCCCATAAAAGGGATGTGGCTCTCACACCTATCTAAGTTGAAAGATGATAATGTTATCTGAAAAGTCCAATGGATGTCATGGACATCGATGATCTACAAATATGGTGACTATCAATGGGTCCCGCTCCCAGGACCATGGGGTTGTACTAGTTATGCTCCGCTAATAGTGCTCCGTCAACTATACATGAGATAGTTTGTCCCTGCCACGCACGCATTAAAGGACATTGAGATCAGTTATGATCTCAAGATATTGAACAAAAATTGCAGCAGTTAATTGGAGCTTGGAAAATAACGAGAAGAGTGCAAAATGAGAAGAATCACATGAATTCCACAAAGGAGTATGAAACATGGCTTGAGAGCAGAGGTAAAGTAACTATTGCCTTACCAGTTGAGGATTTACAATCACACAAGTTACTAGAAAGCTTGTTAGGAGATTGTTAAAAATGAGGAGCGGGATGAGTTATATGAGGAGCATCAAAAGAATTTAGCTCTCTTGGAAGAAAACAGACATCTAACAGTCGAGACGAATTTTTCTGGCCAGCACAAGATCGAAGCGGAAAAATAACTTAGAGATTTGAGAAACAAAATTGAGGATCGAGAATATCTGAAGCGGAAAAACTTAGAGTTGGAAACTGACACTCGCAAACTAAACAATAAAATCAGAAGGATGGTAGAGGATAATGAGAATTTGCGAGTGGTACTCTATGAACAAGAGGATCGAATCATGAAGCTAGAAAGGAAAAATAAGCTTGTACAAGAGGTTTTAGAAGAGGTTAAAGGGGTTGTCGATAAGAAGAATGCATACATCATTGAGTTAGAAAAATAATATGACTCGTTATGACGAATCGTTGATAATTTACAAGTTGATTTAGAGAATCAAAAAGTTAGGAAGACTGAGTCACCAAATGATAGTGAAGAACTATTGAAAGTCATTGCAAGCCTTGAGCACCAAGTTAGAGCGTATCAGAACGTGACAGAGAAATTGACAAGAAATAATGATGCTAATGTAGACGCATTGAGATATGATTACCAATTACTGCAACAAGAGCACGACTTGATTCGACAACGATCAGGGAAGGCTATAGAATGGCTTAAAGGCGTGGCTGTGAGAGCGAGCAATTTGGCGGAACAAGCATCATTTTAAAAAAAAGTGTTTTTCCCATCCATCCTAAAGGGAGAACTTGTCCAAGTTCTTGGAAGAAATCAACAGATATTTTGGTCATTTTGGTCATTTTGTATAAACTCATATTGCAGAGTAGTGTAGTTTGACTTCTACATACTCAAATGTAGTGGATGACTCTACTATTTTGAATGAAATTGAGTATTTTTGGACTTTCACTTTGCGCAATATCATTTCTCATGCATAAATTCACTTTCATTATTATTATTGTTATTATTTATTCTTCTTCATTAACAAAATCTACCATCTCATTATCTTATTCTTTTTTATTAAAAAAAAATTCAAAGATAGCCTATCAACTCCGACATCCTTATCGAACGCGAGCTTAAGTTAGGGTCATGGACGAGCAAGAAAGAGAACAATCGTGAGAGGAAATGAAAGAAGAAATTAGGGAGCTGAAAGAGCAAATGGCAAGAGTCCTGGAACTTCTCGCAGCGAGTAAGGGAAAAACCTGTCTTGAAAATCCGTAAGGGGCTCAATCATCACAAAATCAACTTCCAAACGATACTCCACCTTACCCTCCTGGGTGGTTCACTCCGACCTGTCAACGTCATGAGACCGACCACTTTCAGCATGTTTCACCACCAATAAATATCCAGCACTATCCCTTTCCAAGTGTCCAGGAAATGATGCAGACAAGGAAAAATAGGTACAACCCATCCACAATGGCACATGGCCACAACCAAGCTTTCACCCCCACAAGGCGAACTCGCTAATGAGCCAATCATCATACCCGATGTTGATGACCCAAAGGGGCAGAGGCCTGCTACTAAACCAAGCGAAGACCCGCTGTCGAAAGATAAGCTGGACTTTTTAGAGGAAAGACTGCGCGCCATTGAATGGTCAGATGTATATGGTACCATTGATGCCACCCAATTATGTTTGGTCCCAAATGTTACCATCCCACACAAATTCAAGCTACCTGAGTTTGAAAAATATGATGGTAGTACATGTCCAAGAAGCCACCTTATTATGTACTGCAGAAAGATGGCTGTTTGTGCAAATAATGATAAGATGTTGATTCATTTCTTTCAAGATAGCTTGACAGGGACTGCATCTCGTTGGTATATCCAATTGGATAACCAACATATTCGGAGGTGAAAAGATTTAGCCGATGCTTTCTTAAGACAATACAAGTACAACATAGACATGGCTTCTGATCGTCTGGATCTACAAAGGATGGAGAAAAGGCCTACTGAAGGATTTAAAGAATATGCGTAAAGGTGGAGGAAATTAGCTGCTCAAGTACACCCCCTTGTCAGAAAAAGAGATGGCTATAATGTTTATCAACACCTTGAGATCTCCACTCTATGATAGGATGATTGGAAATGCTTCAAACAACTTCTCTGACATTATAGTGATTGGTGAAAGGATTGAATATGGGGTAAATAATGAAAGAATTTTGGAAGTTGTATCTAATACATCATCCGTAAAAAAGGGGTCACCGTTGAAGCGGAAAGAAAGGGATGTATAGACAAGTTGCTAACTCGAGGCTGGGATTTCCAAAGTATAGTGAGGGGCCCAAATCTGTGACATTATATGTGGTAGATACCTCATAAATTCCGTACAATTATCACTCTCAACAATCATCATTTCAAAACAACCAGAGACCGGGTTTCAGACCACCGACTCACCAGTAAAATGTTGGTCAGGCTTATCAACCTCTGAGGGGAAATAGAAATAATCAACGTTTTATCCAATATGATCCAATACCCATGTCATATACAGAACTCTTACCTCTATTGATACGGAATAATCAATTGGTGCCAATTCTTTATGAACCTCTACAACCACCATACCCAAAGTGGTATGATTTGACTGCTCCCTGTGATTATCATGCTGGGGCAGTGGGACATTCGACTGAGAATTGCACGACATTAAAAGATAGAGTACATGCACTAATCAAGGATGGATGGTTGAATTTCAAAAAGACTAATGAGAATCCAGATATCAATTCCAACCCTCAACCAAATCATGGGAATCTTACCGTAAATGCAATTGAGGAATATTTTTCATATGGAAAGAGGGACGTGGAAGATGTGAGCACGTCAATGGAAACACTTTTCCATCTTCTTTCTAAAGCAGGGTACACCTACCCAACACGCTCAGAGGATGAGGGCGTTTCTAGGAAGCATATGCATGACTTCGATTGTTTGTTTCATAAGAATGTGACGGGGCATATAATTGAGGAATGTGCTGATTTTAAAATGGAAGTGCAAAAGTTGTTGGATGCAAAGATACTTACAATAAGTCATAAAGGAGAAAGGGAATACCAAGAAGATGACTCTTTAGTCCTCATGATAACTAAAGAATCATCTGAAGTTAATGTTAAAATGTCGTGGCAGATGCTACACGCCAGAATTTTTGAAAACGGATAAAAGCGATGAGTTTGAAAGGAAAAGGAAAGGGAAGGCCAAAGAAGGCGACAATGTTCATGAATTCCAAGGAGAAATGCATGGCGGCCAAGTGATAAACCCAGATATAATAAGAGGTACGGAGAAAGAAATAGCAATGTCTGAAAAAGAAGTATATGAATTTTTGAAGCTCATCAAGCAAAGCAAGTATAAGGTGATAGAATAACTTAATCACTTACCTGCTCGCATATCTTTACTGTCACCCTTTCTGAATTCTGAACCACATCGCCACGCATTATTGAAGGTTTTGATCAAGCATATATGTCATGACATTACGGTGGAGAAGTTGAGTGGAATTGTGAGAAATATTACCGCACCAAATTTTATCACTTTCACATATGATGAAATTCCTGTTGATGGTACTGGACACACCATAGCTCTACATATATCCATAAAATGTGGGGATTATGTTGTCGCAAAAGTATTGATTGATAATGGCTCATCTCTAAATGTAATGCCAAGATCCACACTAGCAAAGCTCCCTATGGACGTAACACATATGCGACCGAGCATGATGATAGTAAGAGCATTTGACGGTACCAGAAGAGAAGTAGTCGGAGACATAGAGATACAAATTCAAATCAGGCCATGCCTATTCAATATTTTTTTCCAAGTGATGGATATAAATCCAGCATACAATTTTCTTTTAGGTCGACCATAGATTCACTCTATCGGGGCAGTACTGTCTTCATTACATCAGAAGCTGAAATTTATAATGGAGCATAAACTCATTTATATATATGGGGAAGAAGATTTATTGGTATCTAAGCCAGCTACTATGCCGTATGTTGAGGTGGCAGAAGAAGCATTAGAGTGCTCATTTCGATCATGTGAGATTGCAAACACTACATTTGTTGCTAGTGGGAAACTCACTCCAACATCAAGCCTATCAAAAGCATCTCAGATGGTGGCAAAGTTGATGATAAAATGGGGATACAAGCCAGGTAAAAGACTCAGGGGTAAGCATCAAGGCATAAATAAGTTAATCGAGTGGGACAAGAATGAACAAAGGTTTTGGCTTGGATATATACTGACCAAGACTAGAGAGTGGAAGCTCAAAAGAAAGAAAAGAGGATTGTTAGGCTCGAAAATAGGGAATTCGATATGGACATGACGATCATACCCCATATTTCTAAATCCTTTAGAAGTAGGGGATTTCATTTGAAGAACAGGTTATATTAGAGCAGTATAACCTTGAAGATGATATCACCGAGCTTTCAATATCCGCAATCTTGAGAAAATAATTAAGTGCAAGTACAGAGGACTTGGTTTCTCGATACGATTCAGATCATGAACTTAATAATTGGGACATCACCGAGCTACCAGTGCTTCTCGAGAATTTTCAAGAATAATGTGTTCATGCCAAAATTCTAATGATTCTACCCAATGCCTTAGGAATTTCATTGTTATGGGTCTATGTTCTCGTCTATTTCATGTCATCTCTTTGAATGAAAATCTAAAAACTTGTTTCGTCTCCTTTTGCTAATGATAAATATAATTCCAGTTTTTTGTTCTTCCTTTTATGTCTACTTTTTCCATTTCTGAAATGTTGTTCATACTCATGCATTTTTATTTATTTATTTTTTTCTCGCCTTCTTTTCATCCAATAATCCGATTCAGGTTTGAGATCGGTGATTTTGAAAACAAGAGCATAAGCAATAACTTTGACAATCTCATTCTTAGCGTAGAGTCAGATGAAAGTGACGAGGATAATTTCGAACCATCTCCAGAAATGTTAAGAATGATAGGTGAGGATGAAAAAATAACTCAACCATATCAAGAGATTAACGGAGGTGATAAATTTGGGATTGGAGGGAGAGATGAAAGAGGTCCAAATCGGCACTTCTATGACAAGCCAAAGCCGTCAAGAATTAATTGACTTACTCAAAGAGTATATTGACGTCTTTGCATGGTCTTACCAAGATATGCCAGGTCTAGACACTGATATCGTGGTTCATCATTTTTCACTTATGCCTGAAAGTAAACCAGTGCGACAAAAGTTACGGAAAATGAAACCAGACATGCTGGTACAGATCAAAGAAGAAGTTAAAAAGCAAGTAGATGTGGGTTTTCTAGAAGTAGCAAAATACCCTGAATTGGTTGTTAACATAGTCCCAGTGCTGAAGAAAAAATGGGAAAGTAAGAGTGTGCGTCGATTATAGAGACTTAAATCGGGCAAGCCCCAAGGATAATTTTTCATTACCCCATATCGATGTCTTAGTAGATAACACCGCAGGACATTCAACCTTCTCTTTTAAGGATAGTTTTTCGGGGTATAACTAAATCAAAATGGCTCCTGAAGGCCGTGAAAAGATGACTTTTATAACTTTGTGGTTATAAGGTTATGCCATTTGGTCTGAAGAATACAGGGGCAACTTACCAGCGGGTAATGGTAACACTGTTTCATCATATGATGCATAAAGAAATCGAAGTGTACGTTGATGATATTATTGCCAAATCTCATCAAGGGGAAGATCTTACGTTTACTCTGCGAAAACTATTTGGACGGTTGAGAAAGTTCCAGTTAAAGTTTAACCCGACAAAGTGTACATTCACAACGTCTTTAGAGAAACTACTTGGTTTTGTCGTGAGCAAGGAAGGAATAAAAGTTGACCCTGACAAGGTTCGAGCCATCATTGATATGCCGCCACCTCAAACTCAAAAGGAAGTTAGAAGTTTCTTGGGGAGATTAAATTATATAGCCCAATTCATCTCACAGCTAACTGCAACTTGTGAACCTATCTTTAAACTTCTCCGTAAAAGTGATACAGAAGGTTGGAATGAGGATTGTCAAATTACTTTTGAGAAGATCAAGCAATACTTGCAAAATCTGCCTATACTTGTTCATTCAACTTCAAAGCGTCCACTCATTTTGTATCTTATATTGACAGGAAAATTCATGGGTTGCGTACTTGGTCAACATGACGCCTCTGGAAGGAAAGAACAAGGAATATACTATTTAAGCAAAAGTTTCACAAATTATGAGGCTAATTATTCGATATTGGACAAAACATGTTGTACATTAGCCTGGGTTGCTCATCGGCTTAGACAGTCATGTTATACCACACCACTTGGTTAATTTCAAAGATGGATCTAACCAAATATACCTTTGAAAATCCATCACTTTTTGGGCGAATCGCTAAATGGCAAATGTTGCTCACGGAATATGATATTGTTTATGTCACGAGAAACTCAATAAAAAAAGTGTACTTGCTGATTATCTTGCAGATCAACCAGTGTAAGATTATGAACCTATGAAGTTTGATTTTCCTGATGAGAACATATCAGTCATATTAAAAATGAAGGAGAATCTATAAATCCAGAATTGTGGACAATGTTATTTGATAGCGCGTCTAATGATGTAGGACATGAAATTGGGGCAATCCTCATATCTCCCGAGGGAAAGTTGTTCCCATTCACGGAAAAACTATGCTTTGGCTGCACAAACAATGTGACAGAATATGAGGCATGTTCCATGGGAATTCAAGCAACTTATGATATAAAGATAAGGAACCTTCGAGTGTACGGAGATTCATTATTGGTGATACGACAACTAAATGGGGAATGGGAAGCTAGAGACTCCAAGTTGGTACCTTACAACAAACATGTAACTAAGCTAAGCCGAACTTTTGAAGTGATCTCATTTGGCCATATACCTAGAGAGAATAATCAAATTGCAGATGCATTGACAACTCTAGCATCCATGTTCACCGTAGACTTTAAGGAAGAAGTGCAACCCATAAAATTGAGAAGCTAGATTTTCCTGCTCACTGTATGAGTATTGAAGAAGAGCTAGACACAAGACCATGGTATTACGACATCAAGCAGTATATAAAGAATGGAGAATATCCATCCAAAGCTTGTGAGAATGATAAACGCACTATTAGAAGATTGTCCATGAGTTTCTTCTTAAATGGTAAAATACACTACAAAAGAAACCATGATATAGTGCTCTTAAGATATGTTGATGCAAGGGAAGAGAATCAAATCATAGAGGAACTTCACGAAGGAATTTCGGAGTTCATGCTAATGGACATATGATGGCCAAATAAATCTTGAGAGTAGGATATTATTGGTTAACTCTAGAATCTGACTGCATCAAGTACGCCAAGAAATGTCATAAATGTCAAATTTATGTGGGATAAAATTCACGTACCCGCATCCCCTTTACATGTAATGGCCGCGCTTTGGCCATTCTCTATGTGGGGCATAGACGTCATTGGTCCCATCACACCTAAAGCCTTTAACGGGCATCATTTCATTTTGGTCTTTATAGATTATTTTACCAAATGGATGGAGACAAGTTCTTATTCGAGTGTAACCAGAAGTGTTGTTGTTAAGTTTATTAAAAAGGAGATAATTTGTCGATATAGTCTACCTGGAAGGATCATCACAGATAATGGGACAAATTTAAATAACAAGATGATGAAAGAATTATGTGAGCAATTCAAAATTAAGCATCATAATTCATATGATTATCGTTCGAAAATGAACGGAGCAGTGAAAGCAGCCAATAAGAACATAAAAATGGTCATAGAGAAGATGACGGAGGTTTATAAGGATTGGCATGAGATGCTCCCGTTTGCACTGCATGGGTACCACACATCAGTCCGAACATCAACTGGGGCAACGCCATTCTCTGAGGTATACGGCATGGAAGCGGTCCTTCCAATTGAGGTGGAAATTCTCTCTCTCAGAGTCTTAATGGAGGCGAAATTAGAAGAAGAAGAGTGGGTACAAACACGATATGAGTAATTAAATTTCATCAAGGAAAAAAGATTGACTGCATTATGTAGAGGACAATTATATAAAAAAAATGATGCAAGCATATGACAAAAAATTACGTTCCTGATGTTTCCAAGAAGGAGACTTGGTGTTAAAAAAGATACTCCCATATCAAAAGGATCACCGGAGGAAGTGGACCCCAAATTATGAAGGACCTTTGATTGTCAAAAAGGCTTTCTCGGGAGGAGCTCTCATGCTAACAAACATGGATGGAGATGATTTACCGCACATAGTTAATTTTGATACAGTCAAGAAGCACTTCGTTCGACCGCTCTAAGTATGGGAAAAATGAAGTTAGGCAAAAAAAATGTTTAAAAAAAAGCTGTCTCAAATATTGGAGAAATTCTTCCCCCATTTTTTTCTTTCTTTTTCCAAACCATCGTTTGTAAACATTGTTCATCATCAATGAAGAACCTTTTTTCTTTCTTAGTTGACAAATACATATACTTCATCTTCTCCTTATTTCCATTATTTCTTATTCCTCTCAATTCTAAGATATCATTAATTACTCTTGAAATAACTCAGAAGCATAAACTTGGTTAGATGAAAGCTTATTAAAAAAGTAAAAGAAAAGAATAGGAATTAAGAAAGGTGGTCTGAGTACGAGGGGGAATCTGAAAAGTCATCACGAGAAAGTTGGTATGCACATAACGAAGGTTAAAGCATGATTGGAGGATTGCAATTAAAGTACAGAAAAGAAGCAAAATGGGGAGAAATTGTCCAGTTTTTCTTCATCATCGACGTGAAGCCGAATACTGAGGCACAACCCAATGAATAATGATGCATCATTTTCTTGAAAGTATGCTCGATACTTCATTGCGAGTCCATGACCTTAGGCCAAGTGATTGATTTGAAGGGTGAATGATATGGCGACATTAGTCAACTTTCAAAAAAAAATCATCAAATAATTTTCTCACAAATGTTTTCAATCATGCATGGCACACATGCACTCAAAATCACTACATTGCATTTATATTCAATAATTACAATGCATAGATATGCATCATATTGATATGTTTTGATGCAGTTTGAGTGGATGGATCATTTAAAGATATTCTTTCGAAATTCATACATGACTTTCCAACATTTAGAGCATGCATTAGTCTAGCTCTTGCACCATATGAAACTTGTAAATATCAGATCAAATCTCATTTCAATATCTTTAGTTAAATCAAACCTGAATCGAGTTGAGGTCAAAGCCTGCGTCTATCCAGGTTCGTTTCCTTTCAAATATCTCGGTTAAATCAAACCTGACTTTGTCGTGGTCGAAGCCAGGTGTCAGCGCTTGGTCCATTTCAATTAATATGGTTAAATCAAACCCGCCTCAACTCGAGGTTGCGACTATCCAGGTCCACGCCCTTCCTTTATCTATGGTTAAATCGAACCCGCATCGAGTCTAGGTTGAAGCCTGCCTATATTCAGGTCTACATTGTTTCTTTATCTTTGGTTAAATCAAACCCGACTTTGTTGCGGTCGAAGCCCGGTGTCAGCGCCTGGTCTGTTTCAATTAATATGGTTAAATCGAACCCGCATCGAGTCGAGGTTGAAGCCTGCATCTATCCAGGTCCGTCCTTTCTTTATCTTAGGTTAAATCGAACCCGACTTTGTCGCGGTCGAAGCCCGGTGTCAGCGCCTGGTCAGTTTCAATTTATAGGGTTAAATCAAACCTGAATTAAGTCGAGGTCGAAGCATGTGTCTATCCAGGTCCATTTCATAAGTTCCATCATTTCATAGAACCCGAATAAGGTGAGGTTTCTATTTCCTTTATCTATATAGTTTTTTTCTCGATCAAAATACTTATCTACACATTTGTACACCTTCTAAGTTTAGAAGCGTGAATAAAGAGGGGCAGTTGTAGATACCATATTTTATCCGGTCCAATACTTTGAAAATATAATTTTTTTTTTGTCCATATGCTAGTCTACGACTATGTGTATGATTTGAAAAATAGCTCAATGCCTAAAAAATAAGAAAAATTGTTCAAGGACTAAAACTAAAAAAAAAGGAACAAAAGACTAAAATTAAAAAAAGTGAAGTCCTAAGTTTGTCTATAAATAGAGGGGAGGTCTTCACTTGAAAGGAGATTTGGGGAGAGTGAGGAAGAGAAGAGATTTTAGAGACAGAAAGAGAGGTTTTGACAAAATAGTGAAAAAAGGAAAGAATGAGAGTTTTCATTTCTATTCATCTTCCATCTTCTCATTTTCTTTTTATTAAGGTAGTTCATCTCTTACATTTTAGATCACAATATATTTTGTTCTTCTGATTAATCATCTCTCTTTTTCATACTCATGTATTTGATATTTCTTTGTTTAATTTTCCATATATAGGTTTGTTTGCTCATTCTTTATCATTTCTCTTACTTTTAATCTTAAGGTAGTTTTATTTTTGTTATCAACTCAATCAATGAGAATGAGGATAAAATTTTGCGGGGTGCAAAATTAACTCAATGTCAATCAACCATTTAATGGGTTGAAAGTGTACATTTGATGAAAAGATTCCCTATGATAATTTCTCATACATAAAAATGCATAAAATAGAGTGTAAAATCTCTATACAAGATTATGCAAATATTTACGTTTTGATTTTTTTTATGTTCTTACAAATCTTCTCTTCTTTTCTTTTTTAATTTTTACCATCATTTTTGCGACATATGTTTGAACTAGTTACCATCCATGATCATTCCTAGCAATGAAGGAAAAAATAAAAAATGGTAATTAGTGAACTAAGTGGTCCAAAATAAAAAAATGGTATATTTATATTCCAAACAAAAATTATTTTAGTTTGAAAGTTTTATGGATTTTTTTTAGTGACACTTATTTAAACTAATTACCATCCATGATTATTCCTAGTAATGAAGGAAAAAATAAAAAATGGTAATTATTGAACTAAGTAGTCCAAGAATAAAAAATGATATATTTATATCTCAAACAAAATTATTTATTTATTTTTTGCTCTTTGATTAGCATTGGGTGAAAAAATAAAAAATGGTACTTAATAGACCATGTAGTAAAAAAAAGCATGCTCATGCTAATCATATAAAATTAAGCATTTTTTTCATAAATTCATTTATTCTACACATAAAAAAGTTATCATCAAGTTATTTACTAAACAATTATATATATATATCTGTGTGTGTAAAAAATGAAAAATTAAAAAAAAAAAACAGAGGGTGACGTCACCGTCACCTAACAAAGGGTGATGTCACCCTCTGTCACTTAACAGAGGGTGACATCACCCTTTGTAAATTTTTTTTACTTTAATTTGTTTATATTTTTTTTGTTTTCTATGTGTTTATTTTTCTATTTTTTGTAGATATTATTAGTTTGTTGTAATTTATTTTTATATTTATTTTTAATTATTTCACGTCTTGTTTCATTATTTTCACCATGCATATTCTTTTTTTTAAAATTTATCATCTCTAACATTCATTTCCATTATTCTTTTTTTTTATATTTATAATTGTTATCTCTTTGTGTTTATTTATGTATTATTTCATATGTCACGGTTGTTTGTGATTTTTATTTTATTCTTTTATCATCACAATTGACGCTCGTAAATTAAAATCATAACAATTTGATTTAAATTTTATAAATTTTTTATTTAGTTTTCACTAAAAAATATCCGATAACGGACTTTAGAATTTTGGGATACCAAATTTCTCGAAACTACCGAGGTGAGGAGTTATTTTTAGAATATCGAGAGTAACTCCAATAACGCTTTGATTAAAAAAATAATTTTTCAATGGTCTTTATACCACCCGTTGAAGATAATTTATTTGTTCATTTTTATGATGCAAAATGTACCGAATTGACGGTGTGGGGTGCTAATACCTTCCCCACACTCAAATGATTCCCGAACCAACTTTAAATTTTCACATACCAAAATATTTGATTTTAAATTTGGGTGACCAATCACGCCTTAAAATTATTGGTGGCGACTCTGAATTTTTTTTCTCAAAAAATGATTTTTCAATCGCCGCTCCGCGTCGCATGCACGTTGCGACAACGGGATCCAATTTCTATCTCGCTTGAAGATCACACTTTCTTAAATGATTAAGTATTTATTTACACTGTTTTATTTATTCTTTTCAGTAATCATGTCATTATCCCCACTCTCAATAATCGTGAATGCAAAAAAACTCATTAGTAAAAATTACGTGAATTAAAAATGTAATCTTGATATCGGGATGATGGTAGAAAATCACAAGTTCATACTCACCACCCCTTGCCCCCATGAGCCTATTGTTGAATCGACTCAAGAGGAAAAGAATGACTACTCTTCTTGGCTGCATTTTGATGAGATTGCCAGATGTTACATCTTAGCATCAGTTAACAATGTGTTACAACAATTGCATCAAAACATGGAGTCTGTCACTGATATGATGTTGAACATCACCGAATTTTTCAAAGATCAGGGTTGTCAAGCTAAATAGACTGATGTGTACAACTTTATGAACTGTCATATGAAACCCAGAACTCCTGTCAGAGAACATATGATGTTGATCATTACTTATGTAAATGAGATGGAGCTCATGGAGGCTGAGGTAGATGGCGAGCCTCAGGTTGATATGATGCTTGAGACCCTGCCAGACACTTTTGAGAATCTCAAACTTAATTATTTGATGAATAAATTGATGTACTCTCTTCTAGAACATATGAAGGAGTTGCAAGCTGCTGAGACCCTATTTTCGAAGGGCAAAAGGAAGAATGGTGAGACAAACTTTACTAGAAAGTAAGACTTCCACCTCTGGTATAAAAAAGAAACACAAAAGAGGTCTAAATAAAGCTAAGAATGTGAACTCAAAAGATGCGAAAGGCAATGGCATTACAAAAGTAGACAAGTCGAAAGATAAGTGTTATCATTGCGAAGTCGCTGGTCATTCGAAACGTAACTGCCCGGATTATCACAATGAGTTAAAATCTAAAGGTACATTACTTGTTAGTGAAGCCTATTATGTGACTGACTCTACGTTTTCATGGATTGTAGACTCTGCACCACTATCCATATTTGTTGTCCCCTGCAGGGGTTCAAGAAAAGTAGAAGGCTTAACGAGGGAAAATTCATCTTTCGTTGGGGGAATGGAGCGCTAGTATCGGTAGTATCAACTGGAACTACTAAATTGTTATTTGAGAATGATTATTTGGTTTTGCGTGACGTTTATTATATTCTAGTTTTTGGGGAAAAAACTCATTTCAGTAGCTAGTTTAATTGAACAATGATTTTCTTTGGATTTCATTGATAATGATATTGGTATTTTTAGAAATAAATTCTTAATTACTACTAATGATATACAACTTATTCTATGTAAAACCAAAAGTTCCAGTGATATGTGACACTGAAGTAAATACCGATTTACAAAAGGATAGTAAAATGTTGAAGTCTCACTCAATAGATCTAACCTACTTGTGGTACTTGTGTCTTGGTCACATTAGCCTGGACATGATTAAAAGACTCGCAACAAGTTGGCCAGCCTATCATAATTATGCATGAGTATAGGATATCTCAAGGAAATGAAGGGATATATCTTTTATAGTCCGACAAGAAAATATTAGTGCTCACGAATGCGCATTTTCTTGAAGAGGACAATATAGGAAGAGTGAAGAAGAAGAACACTTGTACTAGAGTAATTATTGAGTGGGAGGACACCGACTCCCCAATCAGGACTAGTTCCCGATTCAATAATGGAAGAATCACAATAGGAGCCAAAGCCTACGAAGCCTCGACGTAGTCGGAGGGTTATGGGACAACCTGACTGGTACATGCCTTATGGAGATGACTTGATGGAAATCTTGAATAAGGATCATGATGAGCCTATTTTCTACTCGCAGGCCATGGTTGGTCCTAAAGTAAAAAAATGGCAAGACGCCATGAATGTCGAGATACAATCCATGTACTTGAACGTTGTCAGAAAGCTTATAGATCTTCTGAAGGGGTAAAACCTGTAGGGCGTAAATAAATTTATAAGAAAAAGAGAGGTCCAGATGGGAATGCATAGACATTCAAAGATAGGCTTGTTGCCAAGGGCTACACCCATAGAAAAAGTATTGACTATGAAAAAACCTTCTCGCTGGTGGTCATACTTAAATCCATCAAAATCCTCATGTCCATTTCTACTTCCCTCGATTATGAAATCTGGTTGATGAACGTCAAGACCGCTTTTCTGAATGTCAATCTTGAAGACCGCATTTACATGGTTTTACCAGACAGGTTCATGTAGAAATGCCAAGAGGGCAAGGATTGTGAACTGCGGAAGTCCATTTATGGACTTAAGCAAGCGCCACGTTTGTGGAATATCAGATTCGATGAAACTATCATGAACTTCAATTTTGAGTAGTTAGTGGATGAACCATGTGTGTATAATGCGATACACGAAGGGAATGTGGTTTTTCTGGTTTTGTACGTGGATGATATTCTACTCATTGGGAATGATGTAGGAAAATTGTCTGACGTTAAGATTTGGGTTGCAAAGCAATTTGATATGAAGGATCATGGAGAAGCTACCTTTGTCCTAGATATTAAGATCTTTCGGGATCAGAAGAACAAATAATTGACCCTATGTCAAGCATCTTATATTGCTAAGGTGGTGTATTACTTTAATATGCAAGACTCCAATAAGAGATATTTTCCCTTTAGGCATGGAGTCAGCCTCTCCAAGAAGTAGTCTCCCAAGACTCCCTAAGAAGAGGAAAACATGAGAAAGATTCCCTATGCTTCAGCCGTAGGAAGTCTCATATATGTAATTTTTTATACTAGGCTTGATATTTGCTAAGTCGTGAGAATCAAGCATATCCTCAAGTATCTTAGGAGAACAAGGAACTACATGTTTGTGTATTTAGGTACTAACCTGAATATGATGGGTTATACCGACTCTGATTTCCATGCAGACAAGGATTCTAGGAGGTCCACTTCAAAATCGTGTTCATCCTGAATGGGAGAGCAGTGGTATGGAGAAGTATCAAGCAATCTTATATTACTGATTCAACCATAGAAGTTGAGTATGTGGCAGCTTGGGAAGCTACAAAGGATGTTGTCTGGCTTAGAAAGTTCCTAAAGACTCTAAAATTCGTTCCAGATGCTAACAAACCCATGACACTATATTGTGATAACAGTGAGGCTATAGAAAACTCAAAGGAACCGAGGAGCCACAAAAGATCCAAACACATAGAGCGGAAGTTCCACCTGATCAGAGAGATAGTTCAGTGTGAAGATGTTAAAGTAACACACATATTGACGGTTAATAATTTGGAAGATCCATTCACGAAGACTTTAAGTAGTAAAGTCTTTGATGATCATCTGGAGAGCATAGGGATATGAGATTGTACACGCCTACTTTAGTCCAAGTGGAAGATTGTTGAAAATATATCCATAAAGTAGGGTGTAATAACTATTTATGAGTAAACAGTTAGTTATTGACATTTATGTATCACTAAATTTTATAAATAAATGAAAGTTTCCTTTAATTAAAGTTTGTTTGTAACTTATTTAAGTCCTAAAACTATTTTCAACGCAAGAAGCATAAAGACCGACATGGATAGTTCACAATGTTATTCGCAGTCTTAGGATCGACTGTGCAATCAAATCCAATTATGACTTTTAGGTTGAACTAAATGATGCCGGTCTTGGGGACATGGGAGTGGAGATTCTAACGGTTGACCTAGACATGTTATGAAACATGTTGAATAAACCAAAACCAACTAGTTTAGAGCAAAGTTGTTTATCTAGCTTTATATCCAATTGTTACACCTTAAATGGTATTTTTGTAATTACCTCAATCCTGAGGTGAATACGAGACTTGACTTAGTTACTTGTGATCTTTGATACGCCAAAATAGTGTGTTCGAATTGCCGAACAATACCTCAGCTATTGGGATCATGATTCAACTATGTAGGAGTTGTGTGATTCACAGATATGAAATTGGTGGCTAGATTGCAAAAGCAACAATATCACCTTATACTTTATTGATGAGTGTTGAATAAATAAACCGGGTCTGATACTATATGACATGAGTATTGAATAAGACATGGTGATCTATATGAGACACTTCACTAATATGTCTTTCTTATTCATAGTCAATAAATGAGTTAAGAAAATAATAACTAGATGGGTAAATGGTAATTTTACATCCCACTCTTTTACTGATATTCATGAAGGGTAATATTGTTAAATATTCTATGGACCGTGAAATATAAATGTTTATTTGCACCAATAGAAAATATAGTGCGCATGAATCGAGAGTTCTATCGGCATCGGACGTATAGTGGAGTCGTACGATATTTGGATTAAATAGAGCAAAAATTTATGGAGATAAATTAACTGGATATTTGAATCTCATAGCTTTATTCATGTTGGTCCATTCGGTCTTAAGAATAGTTCATAAGGACAGGAATGAGAAACAATATCAGTTGGACAAAAAATATGTTTTAGACCAAGGCATACTTCCCGAGCTCACATATGATGAGTGTTATCACTATTTTAGTGAAAAGCCAAAATTACTGTCCAAATTAATTATTTTATTATTTTATAATTATTGAATAAATATTAAATAAAAAAATTAATTGATTAATTAGTTGAGATCAATTTAATTCATCAATTTGAACAAATGAATTGGAACACAATTTCGACTCTAGGGGAAGAAGTGAAATATGCATATAAGTGTATATGGAATGAAAATTTCAATTTTTGGCATATAGCGGTATATGAACAAATTCTGTAATTAAATATAAAATGGTTGTAAATCTAACCCTATGCTAAGTTAGACAGAGCAAAAAAAAGAGTTTCTCCCCCCTAAAAAAACACTGTTGTCGCTGAAAATACAATAGGGAAGAGGAAAATTTTGGTTTTTCTCTTCCAATCGTTGTTTTGAGAGTTCACACTCAATTCCTACCGGTATCCTTAGGAGATATACTTCTAATTATAATGGGTGGTTGTTGGTGCGAAGATCAATTACTAGCTCTGTGAAGAACGAAAAACGTGAGATAGAAATTGGATCCCGCCAAATAAGAAATTCTCCATTAATTGAAAAAGTATAAATTGTTTCAATCTTTTCTCGGTACGTTTTTACTAATATACATGTTCATTGATTAGTTTTGTGTTTAATTGGATTGAACGTTTGTGTGAAAAGTTTTTAAAATTCCACCCATGAACTAGTCATGGTTCATTAATTTTCCCTTCAAAATCTAAAACTCGTTCCAACAAAGCATACTTCAATATGGGTGTTGTTCGCCTTAGTCACTTACTTTGATGTGGCCTCCAACAAATGGATGTAAAGATAACATTTTTTCATGGAAACCTTGAAGAAAAATATTCATGGAACAACCAGAGGGATTTGTGAGCGAAGAAGGAGAAAATAAGGTATGTCTACTTCAGAAATCTCTATATGGTCTAAAACAGTCTCCTAGGTAGTGGTATCTCAGATTTGATGAGTTTATGCTGAAAATGGATATAGCAGAAATATATTTGATAGTTGTGTTTATTTTAAATGGGTCACTGTGACTGTAGGGGTTTTCTTACTCCTATATGTAAATGATGCTTATAGCATCTACAAACTCTGTTGAGATATAGAAACTTAAATAAAAGCTTAGCAGTGAATTTGAAATGAAGGATCTAGGTGCTGCCAAAAGGATCCTAGGATGGAAATATCAAGCAACAGAAGAAATAGTACCTTGTTCATTTCACAAGGCAACTATATTCTTAAGATTCTTGAGAGGTTTGGAATGACAAGCTCAGAGGTAGTCCAAACACCTTTAGCTGCTCATTTTAAGCTGTCTTCTGATATGTCCCCTGTGAGCACTCAAGAAAAGATCCGAGATGTGCAAAATTCTCTACTCTAGTGCAGTTGGTAGTTTAATGTACTCCATGGTATGCATGAGGCCAGATCTTGCATATGCAGCAAGTTTGGTCAATAGGTTTGGTAAATCCAGGGAATGGTCATTGGCACATAGTGAAGTGGGTCTTCAGGTATTTGAGAGGTACAAGTTTGTATTGCTTAACCTACCAGAAGCATCAAGATAATGATGAAGGTTTAATAAGCTTTTTTAACTCAGATTATACAGGGGATCTAAACAAATGAAGGTCACTTACTGGTTTTATATTCAAACTCTTCGACTGCATAGTGAGTTGGAAGCTAATCTACAACCTGTTATAGGTCTCTAAACTATTGAGGTAAAATATATAGCTCTAACAAATGCCATAAAGGAAGCATTATGGTTTCAAGGTCTAGTGGGAGAGTTTGGTGTAAAACATCAAGTTAAGATGTTTTGTTGTAATCAAAGTACAATACACTTGAGTAAGCATTAGATGTTTCATAAGAGAACAAAGCACAACGACATCAAATTCCATTTTATGAGAGAAGCGATTCTAGGGGTAAGGTTACGGTGGAAAAGATTCATACTTATGATAATCCCACTGACATGTTAACAAAATCAGTAACTGGAATCAGGTTTCAGAAATGTTTGGACTTGATCAGGGTTTCTGATCTTATCACTAACTGATATGTTAGTAGAGTTGATATGAAAAAGTGTAGCTCATTGAAGTGTCAAGGTACAAAATGTGAATAGTGACTCATCAGTGAGCTGGCAATGAGCTGGCATTATTATTTAACTAATGCAATTGTGGCATGGTTAGTTATAATAATACAACTGGAGCTTTGTTATTGGCTGAGAAAGCTTCAAGCAATGATTGCTCATGATGCATTTGTTAGATCGAGTTTTAAAATTTGAGGAAAAAATCATTTAACCACGAATGGTTCGTGAGCGGAATATCAGAAAAATTTCTCTTCAAGGAATTTAATCATATTAAATACTAAATCCATACAAACGATTATGAATTTAAGTTAAACGTACTCAAAAGAGGTAGAAACGATTTATACATTTTTGTTATATCAGAGACTTTTTTGAATTGGTGGAATCCTTATTGAATGCTTCGCTTTCTTCGATCTTCAAATCCAAGAACTTCAATTAGTCTTCGCACCATAACCAATCGTTGGATTCAGATGTATATCTTGCAAGGACGTCATTAGGAACTGAGTGTGTACTCTCAAAATAACTGTAGAAGAAAAATCAAACTTTTCTCTTCCTCTGGTGATTTTGGCGGCAAGAAGTAGGAGTGGAGAGAGAAATCTTTTTCTGCTCTGTCTGATTAAGGTTATGTCAACACACTTAGGTTAGGGAGGCAACATTAATGTCATCCCTTATATAATAATTTTAGAATTTTCACATATATCCAATTATATGTGTAATTTTTGAAATTCACCCCTTTATTATTTACTATTATCAACAATTACATATCTCCCTAGAGTCAATGTTGTGTCCAAATTCATCAATCCAAAATGATAAATTTAAATTGATCTCCACTAATTAATTAATTAATTTATCTTATTTACTAATTATTCAATAATTAGAAAATAATAAATTAATTAATTTGAACATCAATTAATTGCTCTTTACTAATAAAGTGACAACACCCATCATATATGGGTTCAGAAAATACACATTGGCTCAAAACATATTTTGGTCCAACTGATGTTGTTTCTTCTATTCATGTCCTCATGATTTACTCATGAAACTGAATGGACCCACATGAATAAAGTTATAAGATTCAAATACCCAACGAATTTATCTCCATAAATTTCTGATCTATTTAATTCTGACATCGTGCAACTTCACTATAGGTTCGATGCCGAATCAACTCTCGATTCATGCGCTGCATTTTCTATTGATACAAATGAACTCTTTTATTTCACGGTTCACGAAATATTTTAACCCCTTCGTGAATATCAGTAACGAGAGTGAGATATAAAATTATCATTTTACTCATCTTGTTATTATTTCATTAACTCTTTTCTTGACTGTGAATAAGAAAGACTTAATAGTGAATTATCTCGTACAATTCACAAATCTTATTCGATGACTCATTTAGATGAATATTTGGTCAAGTTAATTTATTCACACACTCATCAATAAAGCATAAGGTGATATTGTAGCTTTCAGAATCTAACAACAAAATTTCATATCTGTAAATAACGCAACTCCAACATAGTTGAATTACGATCACAACAGCCAATGTATTGTCCAGCAATTCAAAATCACTCATTTAGCATATCAAAGACCGCAAGTAACTAAGTCAAGCTTCATATTCATCTCAGGATAAAGGTAATTATGAAAATACATTTAAGGTGTGATAATTAGATTTAAATCTAGATAAATAGATTTACTCTAAACTAATTTGTTACCGGTCTATTCAACATATTCCATTACATACCTAGGTCAACCGTCAATGTCTCCACTCTCAAGCCCCAAGGTGGTATTATTTTGTTCAACCTAACAGTCATAATCAGACTCAATTGCTCAGTCGATCCTAAGACTGTGAATATCATTCTGAACTATTTTAGAAGAGTTTATCTAGAAGATTCCTCTATATTTACTCTTCTTATATTGACAATAGCTCTAAGACTTGAGTAAATAACAAACACACTTGAATTGATAAAAAAAACTTTCATTCATTTATTTCATTTATTAAATTCAGTAATACAAAATGTCTGAGAAATAACTAAATACTCGTAAATAGTTACACCCAAGAAAAGTAAGAGGGTTGTCCTCGAGAAAATGAGCAGAGAGACTTAGAAATACACGGAAAAGGGAAAATACTAAGTGAGAAAGGAAGTTCCATGACAGTGTTATAAGATCTCACGAAAGCTTGAAGAAAGAGAAGCACGAGTGTCACAGTACTGCTCAGGACGGGGAGGGTTTTCTCAATTTTTTTAGTAATCTGCTAAGTGTATTTGAATATCTTGTAATAAACCTTATTCATAGTGGGTTACTTGGAAATCAACTGCTGGATGTAGGTTGACACATTGTGAACTAAACCATGATAAATCTTTGTGTCACTACTTCTCAAACTCTCTCAACTAGATTCTGTTTCTGCCTTTTGTTCTTAGTTATTTGGTTATCTGTTAAATGCTATAAGGTTTAACTAAGACTTATGATGTTATTTGGTTAACTTTATCCATAACGCAAATTAAAACTTGTTTAGAATAATATAATTTAGGTGCTTATATATTACTTTTTACTCTAATAATCATGTTATGTATTAATAATTTAACTTAGTTATCAGAAAATAAAACTTATATTAGGAAATTTGTACTAGCACAAGTTAAGATAACTAGAGTTACTCAGTTACCACCATGTCGTACAATTAATCAAAATAATTTTTTTAGTTTAATAAATAATTTTATAAGCTTAAAATATTATGGCTGATCACAATTTCAAATAAGACAAGTGAAGTTGGCTTAATGTTATTATTGGTTAACTTTGTGTCTTGAGCTGCTTGGTTTTTAGATTTGTGTTCAAAATTATAGTGCAGCTTCTCAAACTGAGTGCTCTCGGCTATTTGCATTTGGTGATGGCTCCAAGATAATAGCTTAAGGAAGCTTATGTTGCTCGTATGGTTGTTTGTCTCCCTTAGTGTAGCCTTTTGTTTTTAGTAGTTGATTTGAAGATCTGGGAGTCACAATGACCAGGACCCGCTACTATTTACCAACTCTTGGTTTCTAGTTTGAAGGTCATTCTAAGTGGAGCTTTCTAGCCATGTTTAGCTTATTCTAAATATACCTAATTTTTGTAAGAAAATAAATGATATACTTTATTAACAATAACAATGTAATACACAGAAAATGTACTGAATACAGACAAAAAAATTACATAGAAACATTAGACCGAGGCTTGTAAATAGTGTAATGGGCTAAAACAGTAATGTCCCTGCAGATGATGCTCATAATCTTGGACGTCTGTCTTCAGGATACAACGATCTCTTGGAGGCAGTAAGCAGCACAACAATACTATCTTCCTCGATGAACTAGAAAGTGTTTGTATTTCAAATATTTTCTCTTGATCAATCAAAAAAATTTTAACCCCAATACTGCCCATGAAAACCACTTATAGAGAAATCATCGTGACTGTCTAAATAGTCACAAACATTAGCCTTGTGACTGTCTAAAATAGTCCCAAGCAGTAGTTGCAAATTTGCCAACATTGTACTTCTTTAAAGGCACCTCCATGTTGGACACCTCTTGAAGATATCTGAAAAAGGAAATAAAAAAATAGAACAGTCTAGCCAAATCCAAGCCTCGTCAAAGAGTAGTAAAATAAAATAAGAGAAGTTTCACTCTAGAATGGAATAGAGCAAACAAAGAAGAAGTTGATAAGCTCCTGGAGGCTAGATTCTTTACAGAAGTTGACTACCCGGAGTAGCTGGCTAACGTAGTGATGGTACGAAAGAAGAACGATAAATGGAGGATCTGCGTAGATTTCACCAACCTAAATAAAGCGTGTCCCAAAGATGACTATCATTTTCCAAGAATCGATCAAATGGTTGATGCAACTTCAGGGCACAAACTCCTCAGTTTTATGGACGCCTACTTTGGATATAACCATGTGAAATTGTTCAAACCCGACTAGGAGAAAACTTATTTTATTACTGAGTACGACATCTACTGTTACAAAGTAATGCCCTTTGAACTGAAAAATGCATGAGCTACATACTAGAGGCTCGTGAACAAAGTATTTCATGATCAAATCGAAAGAAACATGGAAGTAAATGTAGATGACACGTTAGTGAAAAGAAAAGAATGGGGTGGTCATATCCAAGATCTTGAGGAGGCTTTTTCGGTCCTAAGGAAAAACTCCAAGAAGTTAAATCTGGGGAAGTGCACCTTTGGTGTCACAGCAGGAAAATTCCTTGGACATTTAATGACCCAGCAAGGAATAGAAGTCAATCCAGATCAAGTGAAAGCTATAATGGAGATGAAGTCTCCAAAGAACAAAATGGAAATTCAAGGATTAACCGGAAGGCTAACGCCATTGAACAGATTCATTTCCAGGTAAACAGATAAATGTAAACAATTTTTTGATAAACTGAGGAAGAACTCTATAGAAAAATGGGACGAAGAATGTGAAGAAGTCTTCAACAAAATTAAGGAATACTAAGTAACTCCCCCACTACTCTTAAAACCAATGCTTGGCGAGAAACTCCTCTTATATGTTGCCATTTCAGAAACAATTGTCAGTGTCGTACTCATCAGAGAGGAACAAAGAAAGCAGAAACCTATATACTTTGTATGCAAAAGCCTAGTGGCGGTGGAAACGAGATACAAAAAGATGGAAAATTAGTATTGACAATCGTGACTGCTGCTAGAAAACTGAAGCCCTATTTCCAGGGACACAGTATTAAAATGCTGACAGACTCACCTCTCAAGAGCCTTCTGCACTCTCTAGAGATAAGTGGGAGGATGGCGAAATGGTCAATAAAGCTAAGCCAGTATAAAATTCATTACGAGCCCAGAACTTCCATCAAGGGGCGAGCACTAGAATATTTTATCGCAGACTTCACCGGAGAAAAATTCGACCTTGAACCACAAGAAAAATTTAGAACATATCATGGAAATTATGTGTAGATGGTGCTTCAAACAAAAAAGGAGTGGGAGTTGGAGTAGTAGTGGAAACCCCATTTGGGAAAACATTAGAACATTCAATCTCCTTTGGATTCAGTACATCAAATAACAAAACTGAATACAAAGCATTAATCGCAGATTATCTTTACTATGGGAATATGAGATAACTGATGTGAAAATATTCTATGATTCCATGTTAATTGTGAAACAGGTCATAGGAGAATACGTGGTGAAAGAAAAGATGATGATAAGTTATCTGCAACGGGTGAAAAGACCTATTAAGCTTGTTAAAAAACTGTCAAATTCAACAAATCCCAAAAGCTGAGAACAGACACACTGGCAAATTTGGAGTCGTCTTTGCAATTCCCATACAAATGGAACGCGCCAGTGAAATTTCTAGAAAAACAAAGTGTCTTACTCCCGTTGAACAACGTTGCCGAAGTGGAGGTTGAAAGGGAGCCCAACTGGAAAGATGATGTAATTCGCTACCTGGAAAAGGAAGTACTCCTAGAAGATAAACTCCTTGCAAAAAAAGTGCAACATCAAAGCGCTAGGTTCATATTAATAAATGAGTTATTATATAAAAATTCATTTTCAGGTTTGTACTTGAAATGTTTGAAGGAGAAAAAGACCCAGTATGTTCTAGCAGAAATTCATTAAGAGATATGCAGAAACCACACCGGGGGGAGATCGTTAGCTCACAACTTCTTAAATAAGGGATAGTATTGGCCCGAAATACATCAAGATGCCAAGCAATATGTAAAGAGATGTGATAAATGCCAACATTTTGCCCCAGTCACCAAAATGGCTCTAGGAGAATTAAATACAGTGGCAAGCCCATGGCCCTTCATGCAGTGGGCACTTGACATCATTGGTCCACACCCAATGGTGCCAGCTCAAAAGTGTTTCTAACTAGTAGCTACAGATTATTTTACCAAATGGATTGTAGTCGAGGCTTTCACGAGGATCCAGGAAGAAGAAGTTAAAGGACTCTTATGGAAGAGTATGATATGTAGATTTGGGATACTCAAAATATTGATCTCAGAAAATGGATTACAATTCACCACGAAGAATGGTCAAAGGCTTTTACAAGGGGCTGAAAATCATTAACCGTTTCTCTACTCCATACTATCCGTAGGGGAACATGTAATTAGAAAGGTCAAATCGCATCATACTCGACAACCTGAATAAGCGATTGGAGTCAGCAAAATGGAAATGGGTAGAGGAACTACCAGCAGTACTATGGGCATATAGGACTACTTCTAGAGAAACAACGGGAGAAACGTCATTTGCCTTAACATTAGGAGTGGAAGTTGTAATTCTTATCGAAATCAGAAGCCCAACTATGAGATCAGAACTGAACCAACAACAAAATGAGGAACTCCTTAAGAGAAGCCTCGATCAATTGGAAGAACGAAGAGAAGCTGCCCTAATTAGAATGACACATTATAATCAGAAAAAGGAAGTCATATTTCCAAAAGAAAATAAAACAAACGGGAGTTCCAAAAAGGGGATTTAGTCCTGAGAAAAGTCTTTCAAACAGAAAGAAAATTTGGGCCAATTTGGGAAGGACCATATATCGTGAGTGGAATAGGTGGAACCGGGTATTATTACTTGAAGACAAAAGAAGGAACAAACCTGACAATACCATGGAATGTATCTCATTTAAAGTAGTATTTTGTTTCAATGTAATTTTATTATAGTGAATATTTTCCTATAGTTTTTTCCCGCAAGAGTTTTCCACGTAAAAAATCTTTGGTGCCAACTCTCTCTATCTCTCCTCCAATAGAAGCAAAATTAAGAAAATTAAGAGCGTAAGTCTTTGGGAGGGGCAGTTCATAAGTCCTACTGCCAAAAGGAACTAAGGGTGTAAGTCCTTACGAGGGGTAGTTCATAAGTAGCTCTTAGAAGGAACTAAAGGCGTAAACCCTTGAGAGTGACATTTCATAGGTCCTACTCCCAGAAGGAACTAACAACGTAAGTCCTTCGGATGGGCAGTTCATAAGTCCTACTTCCAAAAGGAACTATGGGCGTAAGTTCTTGGGAGGAGCAGTTCATAAGTCCTACTCTCAGAAAGAACTAAGGGCGTAAGTCCTTGGGAAAGGGCAGTTTACAAGTCCTACTCTTAGAAGGAACTAAGGGCGTAAGTCTCTGAAAGGGGAAATACATAATTCCTACTCTTAGAAAGAACAAAAAATGCAAGTGTGGGTGAACAAAGACGTGAGAACATGTAAAAAAAATAGAACGGGAAAATCAAACGCGGGAAGGCTGTGGCTCAAACAAATTCAGTCCTTCAAATAGACTTTACAAGCACTCGAATGGGAAAATCAAGGGCAGGAAGGTTGCGGTTCAAACGAGTTCAGTCCTTCAAATGGACTTCACGAGGTAAATCCTTTAAATAGTATCAGCAAGTAAAATTTTAATTGTTATTTTGGATCACATATAAAATAAGACCCTTCAATATATTTATGACAAGTCTTGGGTTTGAATCTATGACCTCAAGATTTCACCCAAAACTTTTACCACCAAACTATTAACCAACATATGTTCATTCACAACGTAACAAATATAACAATTTTTTGTTGCTGCTTTTGTAAATCTTGGCAACGGTTTTCTTGGTTTATAGTCTCTAGTTTTTTAAAATAATGTATAGGTTCTACTCTACTAAAATATTGTATTCGAATAATTCATAAGTGAATGAGTTCAACTTATTATAACCTAATATATATTAGGTTTTGCTACTGAGTACTCTTACATCTCATGTACTTTGCTTAAAAGTTACATACACATATTCTATTTCGAAAAATGATTCAGACATCCACTAATATTTGCTTTCCGTCTCAAAAAATCCAAATCATTATATTACATACTAATGGCATTAATTATCTTATAATATCAAAATTATCCGTACTTTTTTCAAATCTCAAAATTGAAAATAATTTTTTTTACTCGAACACCCATGTAGTTTGTTATAAAAACTTAGACATCTCTTCTAGTTTAAAAAGATAAATAAGTTCAATATGTTATAAATATAAATGAGTTATAGTTATTATATTTAATATTCAATTATAATATATTTTTAACAATATATATGTACACATATATATTATATTTGTCGTTTCTCCCTTCCATATCTAAGTTTATGTAAAAACAAGCCATTCAAGCAACAAGTGACTTTTTTGTACAAAAAATGTATATGAAGAAGAATAACAAGTGTCTTTGAAGTAACCAAATGGCGACTCCATTTGTTGAGTAATTAACGAGAGAGATGACGAGGGAAGCACTATCAATTTAAATAACTAATCTGTTTATTTAATTAAAGCACAAACATTAAAAAACAAATTTTAGAAATTGAAGATTTAGTAATTCAAACAAATGCCTAAGTTCCCTTTTATTTTGCCTACTTTTCCCCCTTCCCACCATTGACACGGCTGTGGGACCTTTTTGTTTGGTTACTGCGTCTTAGGATTTTGAACCGACGAGACTAACATCTGATTTCGGCATCTGGGTCTGCGACAAAAATGAAATAAAATGGACTAGCGTCGTTGGCGAGCCTTTCCAATCTCCACATGGTGAAATATTGGAACGAGTACCAAATCTCTGTTTGGAACTTCTTCGAAACAGAACAATAAGAAGACTAACAAGAAGAAGAAGAAGAAAGAATCCCATTTTGGGCCCGTTCTGAGCTAAGCTTTTTGAATAGTTTCCCTTTTCACGAGGCGGAAATTGCTCCGAAACCCAGATTTTTCTGTTTGGACTTTTGCTTCTTCAGAGGAGGACCTAGCTGCTGCAGAGTGAAGTGGGGATGAGCATGAAAATCTGAGCGGTGACCTCTGCTTTGTGGTTTTTCTCTTGTTTGGGAACAGCCATGGCTGAAAACATCTGTTTCTTCAACAAGGTGCTGCTTCTGCGTTATCCATTCTTTTTAATTTTCAAATGCATTCAAATGTAAAAATAGACCTTTCTGTTACAAGGTGCTAATTTCCTGTTCTCTTTCCAATTTTTAAGAATTTTTGGGCTCTTCATATATCTGGATGTTTTTAAAGGACCAAAAAAAGTTCTATATCTACCTCAAAAGTTGAAAAAATGCGAATATTGCATGTTCCCATCTGGCTTTTGTTGCTTCAGTGCTTAACATATCTTCAAGGTTTCTGGGGATATTGTTCTCATCCTCACATTTTTGTTTTCTTACTTCAAAGGGTCTGATTTTTCATTTATAACAACCACATTGTCCTCTACTGTTATATTTCTGCTGTTCATTTAAAAATCGAAATACCCATTTGTAAATTTTCCCTCTTTATTGATCCACAGGATGCTTTGATTATAAAGCCTCCCAAGAAATCTCCACTTCTGTTAAGAATGGCAGTCTTGATGTTTGCTATGGTGTGCGGTGTGTATATCTGCTCAATCTGTGTTAAGCAGATTAGCACCCGCACTAGGGGCAGGCTTCTTAGCATCCAACTCATTGAGAGCCCTTCTGATCATCATGATTTTGATACAAAGCTCATAGAGATTCCTCATCAGCATTTCCCAAAGCCCACAACTTTCTGCAGGTAAACTTAGGAATTGGATTTTCTAATTGTAGATTTTGTTATTCTGATTAATAACTTGTTCTGTTGTTCTTTCCCTGTTGTGTTGTAGGGCGGAATGTGCTCATAATCCCGTAAGGTTCTTCGTTATCGTGTCAATGCAGAGATCGGGAAGTGGGTGGTTTGAGAGCCTGCTAAATAGTCATGTTAATGTAAGCTCTAATGGAGAGATATTCTCTGTTTTGGATAGGAGGAGAAACATTTCTTCGATTATACAGACTTTAGATAGGATTTACAATTTGGATTGGTTCAGTAGTGCTTCTAAGAACCAGTGCTCTGCAGCAGTTGGCTTCAAGTGGATGCTTAATCAGGTAAATTATGCATTTTAATTTGAACTAATAAACAACTGTTGAAAAGTACTTATCTCGTCGCTTTCAGAAACATATGTGATCTTGACTGCTTTTATTTTTGACCGATAATCAAATTATTTCACAAAAGCCACGAGAAGGGGAAGAAACAGTACAAAGAATTAGACTCTAGACAAAATGCTAGCAAAGACATCATCCAGGTTTTTTCAGAACCAAAACCCGAAAAAAAAAATCATCCGTGTGGCTACTTAAAAGAGCCCTAACAAACTAAAATAATCTAAAAATGGGTTGTAATTCATCAAAGCACGATTGCCTGTTTTTGATAATCTGAAATAAGAAGAGCTACACGGATTTGAGTTACCGATGATTATTGTTCTGCTCAAAGACTTAATCTTTTGTTTGTTCTAATTAGTTGCTTCTAGGTTATAAAGTAGTAAATGGTGTGACTGACTCATATGAATGGATTCATTAGTGCATAGTTTGTAGAGGCCTTTACGGGAAGGTATCTCTCAAGTCCTAGTGTATTGAGTTTTCCTTTCTCAAGTAGAGTTTCCATGCAAAGAATATTCCTAATATTTTCTTTTGCTTTCTTCCTAGCCTGTGAAAGAGGTTTATTTTAGAATGGTGAAGGTAATGAATTTGGTGGTTCGATTTCAGGAAGGGATGTCCCATTGTAAGGCTCATATTAGATATGAGAGAATGAAACTTTGAGCTATATATATTTAAGCGGGTTTGAAAGAGCTAACCTTTTTTCTTTTGCGGATTCAATTAGGGACTGGTGGATTACCATAAAGAAATAGCGGAATACTTTGAGCAAAGGGGTGTTTCTGTCATATTTATCTTTCGAAGAAATCTCTTGCGTCGAATTGTTTCCGTGCTTGCTAATTCATATGACCGATATGCCAAGCTATTGAACGGAACTCATAAATCCCACGTACATTCTGCACAAGAGGTCTCTCTCTCTCTCTATTCTTGTGTGTTTTTGTGCGTATGAGTATATATATCTTGAAATTTATGGGTGGTTAATTTCATTTAGGCTAATGCACTATCAAAGTATAAGCCATTGATCAATTCAACATCGTTGATCCCGGATTTAAAGGAAATGAAGATGTCGGCTACGAAAGCCTTACAGTACTTCAATAGCACGAGGCACATCGTTTTATACTACGAAGATCTGATCAAGAATCGTACGGTAAGGATCAAGAACCAAATTCTCAGGAAGTGTTAAGAGGAGGTTTCATAAAATTTTCTGTGTTTGTTGCAGAAACTAAGAGATGTTGAAGATTTTCTAAAGCTTCCGCGGATGGAACTAACGAGCCGTCAGGTTAAAATACACAATGGGTCGTTGTCGGAGCACGTAAAGAACTGGGAAGATGTGAATAGAACTCTCAGGGGAACGATATATGAGAGTTATCTGAATGCAGACTATTAGCCCTCAGATGGTGTAAATACCAACCAATACACTTTTGACGGAGAAGCTGACATGATACCCCTACTGGTAAAAAAATTCTACGTTACTGCAACGAGGAGAGAGGGAAGCTCTCCGTTCCGTCGTTACAGTTACAGTAACATAGAATGATTGAAGTGTTTCGTCAAAATATTGTTCTTTCTCAATCAATTATTGTTGATGAGTTCTCTAACCTTTTTTTGTTTGTTCTCTGTTTAATAACAAAGACCATATTTATGTCAGCTCACCCTCATTAATCTGGCCTCTATTTTTTTGTTTCTGGAGTTTTCTCTCCGATCAAATTATGGACCTAATTCGGGACTGACTATTATGAAGGGGCATGGTAGTCTTTTTCACATGCCGCTTGGTTCCAAAAATAGGTGATAAAAATTGGATCATTTTCCAAACTAACTTTTGAAATGGACCAATTTTGCAAAAACTTTGCTTTGTCAACAGTGAACCAAATAATTCAGTGGGCTTCTACGGGTAATTTGTAGGTGGATCCATAACCCAAATGGTCTTGGAAAAATTAAGTATTTAACCTAGTTTAAGTATTATTTTTATTTAATGTCAGTTTTTTGTTACTTCGCATATATAACAAAAATTGAAAGAAAAATTAGGTGGTTAAGATTTTCTTTATTGTTTTACTTTTATGTCTTTATTATAACTGGTTTCTTTTAGGGTTTTCTTCCATCTTCGTGTCTTTCTCCACAATTTCTTTTTATTTTAGGTTTTTCTTCCTTCTTCTTCATGTCTTTCTCCACAATTTCTTCATGTTTTTCTTCCTTTATACGTCAATGGTATAGTTTTACTTTTATGTCTTTATTATAATTGATTTTTTTTTATTTTAGATTTTTCTTCCTTTTTCATGTCTTTCTCCACAATTTCTTCGTGTTTTTCTTCCTTTATACATCAATGGTATAACAGATTTTAAGCTTTTTTGAATTCAACTTTTGAGCTTCTTCTCCAATTTGTTATTCATTCATATCTATAACATAAATAACAAGATATTTTTCTGTTGATTTTGGTGTCGTCTCGCGTCCAAAATTGTTTGATTTGGGTTTCTCTTTTATGAAATTTTGTTGCAAAATTGTTCAAGAGTATGAGTTTGAATGTCATACCTAATTTTAGATTTTAGGGACTTTAAGTTTCATTTACGTTTTTTTATAATTTTCTGTTATAAACAGTGATACGAGTATAAATTTTTATTTTATGCAGATTTTGTGTGTATACTGTTTTCTGCAGATTTTCGTAATTAATGTCATATAGTATATCACTATATACTACAGATATATATTGTAGACGATATTTATATTTACATACTGATAGTATATATTTGTGGACTCTTAACATATTTTTAGATACACCATGAAACAACTTTTTATTATAACTATGTACTTATAGTATAAAATTATATACTGACAATATATATTTATGCACTCATAGTTCCTACGACAATTATGATGTATATTGTTGATATGATGATGGATAGTAAACTTCTGATGATATATATGAATTTTATAATGTGATATTATTTTATGATAGAAGTATAGACTGAAATGATTTTAAAAACTGATATTGATTTTATGATGATGTATAGAATGTTTCATAAATATTTTTCAAGTGATGGGTATATGATTATATATTACATAGGGCAAAGTGTCGTCTTCACCGGTGACCACACCCCACTCTCTATTTCAGACATTGGTACGATCTCTTTCTTTATCATTTCGTTCTGGCAATCTTCTTCATCTCGCTGATGCTATGTTGGTTCCTAAAGTCAGTCTCTCAAAAAATTTGATCAAGTATAGAGATATATACTGTATATAATTTTGAATGAATGACATTATTTTATGATTAAATGATGGATTGAAATAATTTGAGAATTTACATTAACTTTATAATGATTGATATAAAACTTTATATTTGTAAAATGCGTGATCTTTATAATACTTGAATAATAGTTTCTACATATTTATTATACTATACTATGCATATATAAATATACTATTGAAAGTTTTAACATTGCTAATAAACTTAGTGTTGGACATTCTCATTGACATAACAAACTTGACTTCAATTTCTCCCTTCATCTACATGCATCATAAAGATGAACTATAGATTATTAGCTATCTTGTATTTAAGAACAAAAAAAATAATAATAACAATCCATAAGTTACGATGACATACAATGTGCAATACATAATATGTGGTATAAAATTGTATACGCAGAGTATATGTCATTTATCATATAACAAATCTTAAATACGAGAAATCTGTAGAACATAGAAAATACATTGGTTTACTTCTAGAAAACAGAGAAAAACAGATGGACAAACTGCTAACTCGAAAAATAGGTATATGAAGTCAATTCATGAAAAAAAAAACTCAAATATACTCATAACAATGACAAATCTACGAAAAATAAGAAAAATCAGGCATGAACTTCAGATTAAGCCTAAATAGTAAGCACAAAAACTTACCTATAATATAATGTTATATAACAAAACGAAAACTGAAATTTCAACTACAATCGTGATTTTCTGAATGTTACATTGTTAGATGTAGATTTGCGTCAATTTGCTGTGATTTAGTTTTGCGATGTAGATTTCAAAGATTTTCTCTAAGATCTTGAAGCGTCGCCTGGGAGCTAGGGTTAAGATTTACGTTTCTTCAAAATATTTTTGCAGCTAATATCGTGGAGTTCATTTGTCCTTCTTTTTATTAGTAAGGCTAGATTCGTCTTATCAGTAAATCTGTTAGGATTTGTTAATAGGTAACTTTATATTTTGGCCATTTGTGTAAAATGATAAATACTTGGATAGTTTCTGCTTTATTTTACTATAATGACCTAGTTCCCTAATTGAGCCAATGGTCTTTACATGGTTTCTTCTTCGACATTATAGGAATGGTTGATTTTAAAGGAAGAGTTAAGTAAATGGACGGATAAAAAATTTAGCAAAAATAGTTCAAAAATGATTTATTGATGTGATTAAATTAGTAATTCACATTAAACCAATGATAATTTCTTATGGGAATTCTGAAAATTTGATAATTTATACCAAATAAAATCTTAGCTGCGATTTACGCAACTCTACCGTTAAAATCTATATTTTTCGTTTCTTTCTTTCAACCTATTAAAAGCCCCCACTTGTAGTTTCTAAGTCATTTACAACAATTTTATATTTCTAGATTTCAAGTTACTTCAAAAATAATAACCATAAATTCTTAATATGCAGTGTCATTCTCATCATTAGTGTTACTTCGAAAATAAAATTGTTATACGTACTATAAATTCTTAAAATTGATCAAGCTTAAGAACCAGGAATACAGTTCACAATTGATTCTGAATTTTCAAGGAAATCCATGGCACGGAATGATAGTAACAAAGACCAACTACGTACAACTTTAGTAGTCTAGTCTCGCTAGTCTGGCTTTTTGTTAGACTCATTCACGTGTATACCTATTCAAAGGAAGATAAAGAAAAAAAAACAGACATTAATTCAAAGCTGGAAACTTTCAGAAAATTGTACGTACGGATGCCCCATTCAAAAAAGACACTTAAAGCTGGAATTCATAAGAAATTTGTTGTTTTATTTAATATATTATCAATACAATTATTCAAAACTAAACTACACAAATTTTTGTTTCATGCTTACGCACATTCTCTTCACGTTAATGGAATATACTTTCTGTTACCTAAAAATACTATTAATTAATTATGGCATTAATTATAATTAATAAAGTAATGTCAGTACGGAGAAATTTTTTCAGATTTAGCAACTAAAGAAAGCAAAACTAGAAAATATAAAAATTATTGTTAGGGTTATCCTACGTTAGTTGGAAGAGAAATTTTCATCTCTCAAACTATATTTTGAGGTTTAGAAGTCTCAACAATACCCAACTGTTAAAAACTTGAACAAAGAGACATTGGTAGTACTACTACAACAAAATAAGCAAACAAGCTAAACTAGCCACTTTACTACCTTCAGTCTCTTTCATTTGTCTAAGGGGTAATTTTATGGTTATGGGTGGTTTTTTTCTCAACTAGAAGATAATATGAAGACCTAAATTATCTATTCAAGCAATGATAAAACTATCCCCTTTTGTTGGGAAATAGGTAATTAAGAAGCTTAATTGTAGTTATGGAAAAGATGATGACGGTTATTTCAACAGTACACAGTCAAGAATGGTGAGGCTTTCGGAAAGCTGAATCATTGACTGGAAATCTTTAAAAGTGTGCAGAAGACTAGTGGAAGAAGAAAACAAAGGACGAAAGAGAGAGCAAAATGATTTTGAGATAAAGTGGGTGTGGGACTGCCCAAGCCCAACATATACCTACTTATCTTCCTATATANATATATATATATATATATATATATATATATGTTCAAATAGTTTACTCATGTTTAATGCTTAAGTTTTTCGATGCTTAAATTTTTCTGAATTGAGGTGGAGTTACTCTAAGTCACTACCATAATTTATGCGTTTAGAAGCAATAATCTATGATTTCGATGAAAAAATTTAACCATAATATCAATTCATTGTCTCGTCATTCAATTACATATAGAATAATATTTGCTACGAGTTTTACAAGCACATAATAATAATATTCATCTTATCAATGCAGTGAATTGAGTAATTTCTCCAAGCTAATTTATGTTTGGAAAAGAGATTCGTGAGTGGTGACTATGTTAATGAACGGTTTGCATTGCATGGAGCCATGAAGCATGCAAAAACACTGCCTGACAGACTACCCTATGACCTACCCTATGCTACACAAACTATTCTGTGGGTTTTTTCGTATGTACATGTATGTGTACCTTTTAGTACTTCTAGAAATATTCAGTGACTTAGTAGTCAATACCATTTAATATTTGAGTTTTTACTTATATTATATTATGTTTACGTGTTTGAAGATATTGTGATTTTTTTTATGATAAACACATATATTAATTTCATTATATAATTTTTAATGAATACTTAATCAGTTGTATCAACTTAAATTTATACATTTTTAATGATATGTACCGTATGTTGTCATGAAGATGAATAATTTGCTATATGGTATAGTAGATTTTTTAAGATACCACTCTCTAAAAGCTTAAAAGTACAATTAATTATAATTTAGCCCAATTGGAGGCTATAAAAAGGTCTAGCCACCCAAGCTTGACGGCCTTGCATGATTCCTCAAACTCCCTATAAATACCCCGTCGGTCTAAGCAAGTTTCTCATTGTAAGTTAGTGTAGTGAAGAACTTGATTTGCTTTGTTCAAATTGCAGCAATTATTTTAAAACGATTAACTCTCTATATTTCCCCTCACCCCCCATAAAAAATGGCCCTAAACAAGCTATGTCTTGCAAGTCTTTTCCTTGCCCTAATTTTCTCTTATGTGATTCACTCTTCTGAGAGCCGCCCTTTAAACCACAAAACATCGCCAAACACCCAAATTCATCATGAATTATATCAAAAGGAAGCAGTAAAGACTGCAGAAAATACCCGTTTGACTGCTGACAACACAAATGAAGGATCAAATAACTCTTCTCAGCCAACTACACCACCAAGTAAGGTTCTTAGTGTATCTCGACCACCACCACCACCACCACCACCATCTCCTGCTCATGAGAAAGATGACTTTAGGCCCACCGCCCCCGGTCATAGCCCTGGTGTTGGCCATTCTCTTCAAAACTAATGTAGCATTTGTATTACCATTTTATGTGTTAGTAATTGTGATAAAAAAAAATGTTCTTGATGTCCGTCTCTCAGGTTTAGATTTTATTTATAAAAAAAATGTGTTGTATTAGTACTAAATGTAATTCTGGAGCTGATGCGAAGACTCAAATTGTATTTGTAAATCTTATATTAGGTCATGTTGTGACGTGGTTGCACATGTTATTTAAATGGGATTGAACATATGTATGGTTTGATTAATTTCAATGGAAATTTGTGTTTTTTGGTTAAAATCATATTTATTTTGGATTCTTTACTGTTATAATAAGTAGAATTACTTATCAAATGCATTACTTCAGGGGAAAATTTTATTATATTTCATGAATTTAGTTAATATGAATCTTGTTGTTTAGAAAGAAAGATTAATTATTCGGACGAAATTAGAGATATGCGAAGAGAAACAAACATCTTTATTTCTTCTCTTTCCTCCCCTCTTTCTTCCACTCTTCGAGATGTTGATATAGTATTTGCTAAAACAAGGCTTATAGTACTGCACATTCTTCTTCTTACACTCTCTCAAGAAAAGAAAAGAATAGCTACCCCTCTATGGCTTTTTCTTTGTAGTTTGTACTATCTTTAACGTCGCGCTAATCACCAGAAAACTCGACCGTCCGAGTCCTTAAAACAGCCAGAACACATTATTATTTCCTGATAGTGATATGAATCAATATTGTCTATTGAGAGTCTTTAATCAGAAGTTTGGTTTCCCTTTTTTTTTCAGAAGTTTGATTTTTTTAACTTTCCAGAAGTTTGATTTAAGCACATGTAACAAATACAAATTAGTTTATCTAGCAATGTTATATCCTCTATGTATTTCATAATTGCCATTCAGCGGTTGAGTAACGTATATGATATATGATATAAATTAGGGATAGATTTTAAGTTTATTTGTATTTTGATTGGATGTTTGTTAGTTTTGAAATTCAAGATATAATTAGTTATTTTATTTAATAGATGATATTTAAGGATTCAAAATTCAAAAATAAAGTTCACCACAATATGTAGATTCGGTTAATTTTAGGTTGCTTTAATTAGTATTTGGAAGCCTTTAAATAGGCAACAATTATGCAGTCCTGACACTTACAGCAGATAAAAAATATTCATAGAGTTTTCCTCTCTTTTTTCCTCAATTTTCAATACTCGTTTGGGAATCAACGAATCTTTAATGTCTATATTTTAGATGTTCATGAACACATCAACATATTCACAGAAGCTTTCGCTACGCCAGTATATCATATACCACAACAGCGAAGTATTTGAAAAAAATTGCTATTTATGCAAGAAGTTGACACTTTCTGTGATAGCTGAATAATTTTAAGCCATCTTTCTGACTCTTGGGTGGTATTAGGAATTGTCCACAAAAGTTAGCTTTGGTGAGACTCACATTTATAAATTAACAAACAGATCCTTTTAGTATCAATATGGGATCAGCTCAACAATATCCCCCGTCACACACTGATTCTTGAGTTAGACAACAATCAAGTCACCTCACTACGATTCACCATACATCAAGCCATGAGTCGGAGAGCCAACGTCTCGCTTCACTTGGATTCACCACACATCAAGGCATGAGTCCAAGAGCTAGCGACTTGCTTCATCGAGATTATTAGACTGGAGACTAGTTGGTTAAACCTGGTCATGGCTCTGATGCCAATTTAGGGTAGTATTCGGCATTCTCAACCTCAAAAGTTAGCTTGTGAGATGAAAATTTTTTCACATTTATAAACTGACAACTAATCCCTTATACAATCGATGTGGGATAACTTCAACACTCATTTAATGTGTCTTGAATACTGAAATAATTAGGGGCGAAAGCATACTATAGGACGAATAATCCTCCAAACCTATCTTCTTCCATTCATGGACCAGCTACTTAAGTTAAAAGAGATAAAGCTCAATCTTAGTTACATTCTCACCTTGTCGAGTTTCCGAGCAAGAGTTAAGACATCATACAGGTTTAAGGAACAAGTTTGACTGCAAACAAAAATTCAGTTTAGCTAGACAACCGCATTGTTTGAATTCAGAGAAGACTACTGCTATTCTCATTAAACAATAGAAGAATGAGTACAATACAAATAAAGCTGCAAGTACAGGCATGTGCAAGCTAACATACTAATAGAAAGTTAACTATAAGCTAACTATACGAACAGTAATTAACAAAAAACTATAAACCAACTGAGTGAGATTTCAAGTTAAGTTAACCACTAATACTAACATGTTCCCTCAAGCTGGAAGTACATGGAATTACTTTAAGCTTGTCACGGAGCTAAAAACCAAGCTTCAAGAATAAGCTTGGTCATGATGTCTGTAGGTTGATTCTCTAAACCTATAACTTTTTCTCTAATAAAATGGACATCCAGCTCAACATGCTTGGTCATAGAATGAAAAGTAGGATTGACAGCAAGCATTCCAGCTCCAATGTTATCGCATCATAGAGTTGAACAAGTGTTGACAGTAAAACCAAGTTAAAAAATAATGATTTTAACCAAATTAGTTCAGTAGGAGCTTGGGAAAGGGACTTATACTCAGATTCTATGCTTGATCTAGCAACAACATGTTACTTCTTGGAGCTCCGTACAATAAGGTTCTTATCAAAGTAAATGTAGTAACCTGAGGTAGAGCGCTTGTCATCTAAATTGCTTGCCCAGTCAGCGTCCGTAAAACCTTCTAAAGATAGGAAGAAGCTAGAGCAAAAAGCAAGCCATAATCAATGGTACCTTTCAAGTATCGCAAGATCATTTTACATGTTGTTCAGTGCCCATTTGTAGGGTTTACAAGAATTGAGAGAGCTTGTTAATAGAGAAGGATATAGCAGGTCTAGTCATGGTGAGGTATTGTAATGAACCCACTGTACTTCTAAACATAGAAGAGTCTTCAAAAGGGATACCAGAATAGGAAGACAACTTGGCTGAAGGGCACATAAGAGTATTGCAACTCTTTGATTCTGTCATGTTTTCCTTCTTGAGGAGATCTAAGGTGTATTTGTCTTGAGTAGGACATAATCCTGAAACATCTCGATGTGCTTTGAAACTAAGAAAGAAACGTACAAAACCAAGCTTCTTTAGTGCAAATTTTCTGTCCAGATCTGAAATGACTCTTTGAATTAAAACAGAATTATTTTCCGTTACTAGTATATCATTAGCATATACTAGTACCAAAATGATAGAGGAAGAATCCTTAACAAAAATAGTGAAGAATCAGATTTGGAGTTGTTAAAACCCCCACTGTCTCATAGCTTCCTTAAGCTTCTCAAACCAGGTCGTAGGTGTCCGTTTAAGATCATATAAAGCTTTACAAACATATTCAGGGTGAGCTGCACTGATGAAACCTGCAGGTTGTGACATGTGAACAAATTCTTGCAACTCTCCATTTAGAAAAGCGTTATTTATGTCAATTTGTTAAACATCCCAATTATTCTGATGTTTGATGGTTTGACTACAAGACTGAAGGTATCATTAAAATCAAAACCAGAATGTTGCTGGAAACCTTTACAACAAGTCTAGCTTTATGATTTAAAACTAAACCATCATATTAGGTGTTAGGAAAAAGTTCCTAGGTACTGCTTTCAAGGAGATATTTATACTCATCTCTCATGGCAGCAAATCATTTTGGATCAGCTAATGCTTTCTTAACAAAAGTAGGTTGAGATTCAGTATTACACAAATTGGAAAAAAAGGATTTAGGTTTGAAAATTCCATGTTTTGACCTTGTGACCATAAGGTGAATAGACTGTTTTGAAGTTATAGGAGCAGGAGAGGGTGGAGAAGGTGTGGGCTTAATGGTGTTTATAGGTAACACATTGTTTTTAGGAGGATAAGTGTTGTTTAAAGATTTTGAGCTGCTAACTAGGACATTTGTTAGTGGTGCAGTGTATCTGTGTTTAAAAGAAATAAGTAAACTGTTTCTAAAATTGTGAACATGAGAAATAGAAGAAGATGGACTTACAGGTTGTAATAATGGTGAAGAAGAACCTTGTGAAGAAGACCGTGTAGATGAATTTGTATCATTTCTAGCCTTTGACTTATGATGTTTTCATAATAATTTGGAAACAGAGTAGATGACATAATTAAAGAGCTTGAACTACTATTAGTTGATGATTTTACCAGCTTTTGATAGGGGAATGTTGTTTCATTAAACTGAACACTAGGAGAAATATAGTTTTAGGGTCAAAACATTGATACCATTTATGAGAATCAAAATTTCTCAGAAAAACACAATGAATTGTTTGGAATTGAAACTTATGCTGATTATAAGGCTTGATATAGGGAAAACATGAGCTGCCAAAAGTTCTAAGAAAATTAAAATTGGGCAATTTTGAACATAGTAATTCAAGTGGTGATTTATGCTTAAAGATGCGAATAGGGAGCCTATTTATAAGATAGATAGCAGTATTAAAAGATTCCCACCAAAAACTAAGAGTCAGACTTGTTTCTACTATCACTACTACAAAATGGGGCTTAAATGACGGTAAAAAACTGTCATCAAAACCATTTAATGGCACGGATGCGACTGTCATTTAAACTTATTTTATCAAAAACCGTCATCAAAAGGTGCTGTCAAAACACCTTTAATGACAGGAAATCCCCGTCATTAAACGTGTCGCAAAAACACCTTTAATGATGGGGATTACCCATCACTATATGTGCTACAAAAATACCTTTAATGATGGGTATTGCCCATCATTATAGTGCCGCTTATAATGACAGGCAATCCTCGTCATTAATAGGTTTTTTTTAAAAAAATATATCATGGAAAGGCAAAAACCTACCTTTCCATGACATCCCTTCATCCTCTCAAAACTGATGATCATATGTAGATAAGTCAGAATCATGAGTAGTCATGAACTCCTATGCATGTCTACTGAAACTTTTGATTCACCAGTTAATGTTTGTTTGTAAAACAGGCTAGTGACTTTTGTTTTGAAAATTCAGTGACATGGATGACTGAGAACATGATCTTACAAGATTTCGAATCCAAGTTTTTCTAACGGATCGTATATTGATTTTCACAAGTGTTAATTTTGAAACTAAATGATTATTGAGCTCAAATTTATAATACGATTATAAATTGGCTATTTATTAGTGATTTAATGTTACTTAAAGATCAAGAGGTAATTATAAGGGTAAAATGATAATTTTGACCAACTTTAATTTACAAACCAATAATTGGAGGACAAAACTACATGAAACGATTATATCAATGAACTACACGAGAACACTCTGTTAATACATTTTATGATCTCTAAGAGTGCAATTTCATATATATAGTGGAGTAGTAATAGAATTAATAAATAGGATTATTAATTGAAGAGTTTAATTAACAATCAATTCATTGAAACCTGAGATTATGGGTCTATGGTCCTCAAGTCACATCTGTACTACACAGTCTAGGGTGTCAATATTTCAAGACATGAGAAAATGACTAACTTACAAAAAGATTTAAATTCCTTGGACAAATATATAATAATGAGATAATGATGTATGATTATTTAACTAAGAACTAATTAATTGAATTATTTAATGTAATTTTTGGGAATTATAATTAACTAATAATATCGATTAGTTTTGTGTTAATCGATAATCGATATGTGAGACAATATTTGATTTATGAAATTAAATCATTATGAGATAATGATTTGATTTGATTTATCTAATATGTTAATTAACATATAAAATATTTGATTGGGAGTTCGTATAAGTTAATTTTGAATTAACTGATATCTAGATATTTATTTGATTAAAATAAATAATAAATTTACAGAAATTACCACGTAGCATGTTGGACCGCCACATATTAATCACTGATTTTGAATCAAAGATTGACATGGACTAATGTAGTGTCATGTAGCATTATAGTGGGACGTGAGACACTGTAGTGCCTCACGACACTATAATGGTGCCGTGAGACTACAATGCGGTTAGGCACTATGACTCCTCACGGCACACTATAGTGTCATATGTTACTGCAATGTAACACAATTGTAATGAGTCTAACGTCATTCGCATATTTATATTTAATTTATTATTTTATCCCTAAAAGATCTTATATGACATTATCTAAAAAATATATAAGTATTATTATATTGGCTTTAGAGCACAAAGAAAACAGGTGAAATCAGGGGTGAAATTCTCTGAGATTAAAAGTTAATCAAAAAACTCTGTGAAAAACTTTCAATTGTTTTTCATGGAGATGCCTCACACAAACTCTATGACCATTAAATGCCAATTCTCCTAAGAGAGGATCTCAATTCAAAAGGCTCTTCCCAGTACCATAAACCCTGGGCTGTTTCAATTGAAGGTTAACTAGCCTAATGGGCCATTTTTCAAACCATGCATGATCGACCCGCAAGGTCAGTCGTGGTCCTGGTGCAACAATTTTCTCTAGAAAACTATAGTAGATAACCCTTTTCATTAATATATATGTAAGAATGACTCTTTATATGTTGTAAAAATTGTCATTTTTAGGTTTAAGAAGTTTAAGTTAGTTATTGACATAATATTTTATCCTGTAACTTCCCATCACTTTTTCTTATGTTTATTTTTTATATTTTCCTAAATTCTACTCAAATTTGTTCAACTTACTTAAAAAACTTTGTCCAATCTACAATAAATCTGCAGAAATCATTAAAATTATTTTTATGTTCTTGGTTTAGTTTAGAAGTTATTTTTTTCAATCTAAAATAGATAAATATATTGCGTGTTTATCGTTAACAAATTGTCTACTTAGGGTCGTTTCAAATTATTTTTAATGCTCATCTACAAAGATGATTGACTGTAAAACTAAAGATGATGTCTATTTTTTTGCCAACGCCAACAAATATAGGAGAATGATGAAAAGTATGATATAGTAGAATGTAGCATAGCAGTAAGTAAAACTTATTAATGACAAGTAAACATTGTGTTTACTTATTGATGAGATAAATGCAATTGAACGACCAATGGACGTGGGGATCTCCCATTCCATTTTTACTTTTTTGACAAAAAAAATAAAACACTGATGGAGAGAGTGAGCGAGAGTAGCCGACGAATAAAGGAAATGAAAGAAAAAGTTTTTTTTTGTGTGGGTATAATGTGTTTTAAAAGAAATTAATTAAAAGAAGTGAAAAATACCATAAACAAATATAAGAAAAAAGAATAAAAGTGATAGAAAGTTACTCTTAATAGTTACAAAAGTAGGTAGGTAAAATAATAAATTCATAACTAACTTAAAACTTACTAACATAAAATATCATTTTTACATATTATTAAATTGGTGTGTCATTTTGCATATAAATTCTATAATGTGATCACCTATGCTAAAATCCCATTTTCTTTTGTTAAAAAAATTAATTTTCCTTAGAAGATTAAAGATTATACCAAGTTATGTACTTTTCTTTTGTTGCAAAATACTAGTTAAAGAAATTTAGGCGCACAAGGATTTAGTTTTGTGAACATTGTAAGATAGAAAAAGTATGTAAAAACATTCAAGTGTGGCGTTAAAAAAAGAGTAAAGGTAGATAAGCATGCAAGAAATGATAATGGGGTGTTGTGCCTAAGAAAAGCCTTGATAATTAATTACTTATGTTGTTGGAGATCAAATAAGGAATGTTATAGATGTTGGGTGAAAGTTGATCAAGTGTATATGACCAAAGTGCCTTGTGTGGTCCTATTAGCACTTCTTGTGGTCCTCCACTCATCAATTTCATAGGGAATTGTCTAAAGTTTCTACCAAATAAATTATAAATGATGATGTTGATCAGTTTATATTCCTTCCCACTTTTAAATTTGTTATATTACGTAATATCAACATAGACGAGTCTACTTGTAAGTAAAGAGTGTAGTAGTCCCCTTTCATGTCATGTTTTTTTCATATCACAGGTAATAATATTTATAAAAGGTTTAAAATTAGCAAATAATTTAATATTCATCCACCTTCCAACTTATAAACTTATAAAATTTGTCTCTTCAAATTTATGAAATGACTAAATTTTATGTGATTATCCCTTTTACAACATAACCTAGTTGAATACTATTTGTTTCATATAAAATTTTAAAAATATTAAATTAAGTGAAATACTTTATTTATTCATTAATATGCTGAAAACATGAGATTTAGAAAAAAAACTTTTCCCTTTTTATTAAACTTTTGGTCTCTCCCCTGAATATCAATATCTTAAAATTAATAAAGAAATTAAAATAAAATGACAAGTAAAGAGAATTAGAAGAAATAATGAAAATTAATAAAATGATAAACTTCATATTTCTATAAATATATTTTTTAATTTTTTAATGACATTGAAAAATAAAAATGAAATTACCAAAGATGGTAAAACAGTAACACTGAATAAGATGGGTCAACACATTGCTTAAGTCTCACACACATGTTAACAATGTGGATTAGAGTTATAATAATTTAAAATTATGAAAAGAAGTACTGGATTAGGATGCCGACCATAAGATGTTGGTATCAGCTTCTTCCTACTGTAAAGAACAAAAGTAGCTTGGAATAACAATGTAAAGGTGGTGTTTTTCGGATGCAGATTCTCGTAGTAACTATTGAAAAGTCGATCCTTGAACTGTCAGAAAAAAAGAGTAAGAAGTGAGACTTATTTTACATTTCAGCAGGTTAGATTGTATCTAAGTCGTCTAGTATTAAATTTAAAATCTGCTCTCCGCTTGTTGGCAATTCTAATTTTATTTACCAGGACTCAGTGTCCACCCTTCACCGTAGGTGGTGTTCGAAACACTAAACATATGTTGAAAAGTAATACTTGTTTGCTCATGATTTATAAGTTTAGAAAAAATCTGAGAAGTGTATAGTTTAAATTAAAGTATTATTATAATGATTAAATTTATTAAATTTTAAATGATTAAGTGATATAGTTATTATTATGAATTGATTTATCAAATCATTTTAATAAATTATAAATTATTAATTTATAAATAATTATCATATCAATTAGTAACTTAAAATTCGATAAATTATTTAAAAATTATCATATAATTGAAGGGTGCAAAATGTACCATACACTTGAAAAACAAAGGTTAATCACCTAAACCCTATAAAGATTTTGTCATAATTAAACTTGATTTTGTTGGGTAATTAATTTTCAAATACCCTACTGAGTAGGGGTGCTTACTTCTTACTATTAGCATTGGCGTGAAAAAGCAAAAGTGGAGCTGTAATTCTAACCTCAGTGAAACTTTGGCAAGAAAATTTATGAAGAGTGGTATTATAAAAATATAGACTATCATTATCCTATTAGCCAATTTGCTATGACCGAAATTTCACTAGTTATCTTTTTTTATGATAATATTTTTTTAGAATCACTCTAAAAATATATTAATTTCATCATACTGTAGTTTTTGACAATCTCAATTCGGTGTTATACTAGGTTGGCTAGATTAGTAGGTCCCACTCTAAAATGGCTTAGAGGTTAAGTGGGGTCAAATCAACCGAAATTAACTGAGAAATCTAATTCTATACACAGATTAAGCTGTGAAGGCACAGTCGAACTGTCTGAACTCTGACCAGAACATTGTAGACAGAGCGAGAGAGAACTCTCAGTAGAAAAAGAGCAGTGAATCAGAAACAGGGAAACACTCGGAGTTTGAATTTTGAAGAAAAGGGAAGGAATTTAGGTAGAGAGCAGAGAGAAATGGAAACAAGAAACGAAAAAGAGGGAGTAGAAAGAGAGGAAAAATCAAGGGTGAGAAAGTTCAAACGAGGTATTCTGGTGGGGAAAAGAGGAGGCTTTTCTACTCCATCGCCCACATGGAGGCTTGAGTTTTTATCTCACAACAAAAACAACAATCCCAGTCAAGAATTTCTTAACTTTCCCTCCTCCGCAACAGTCTCTGCAAGAAAGCTCTGTGCTACCCTTTGGGAGATTGAGTGCCCCCACTCACAACAACTCCTCCCCTTTCCCAAAATGAGCACCACTACTCGCAGGCGTCGCCATCATCAAAGCAAGTTTTCTGACCCTCCCAATAGCCCACCTCCCCAGGTACTAGCATCTCTCTTACTTTCATAGAGTTTTGCTATAATGGGGTTTTCTTAATTTTGATCAAATTATGGTTGATTTTGTTTAATTATATGAAGGAGTAGGTTGCTGTTTATTTCATTCTTCGTTTAGGCTCATGAATAATTGTTTTTTTTTTCTGAGTGATTTAGAAAGTTGAAAATTCTCTTGACAAACTTGCATTTTTAGTAAGTATAGCTTCACCTGGGCATTTCCTATAATGTAAAGACAATGGAATCCTCTGCTTTCTGGTGTTTCGCTTTCTGGGTTCTTGTATTGATGGATACATAGTATATATCAGTCTCTATTTGCTGATTGTTTTCACTTCCTGAGTTTTCCCTTGTCTTATCGCAATTTTATCGTTTTCTCTCTCTATTGTATGTGAAATTCCAGAGTGAGCCTTTCTTGTGGCATTCTAATAGAAGAAAGCAAGTGAAAGTAATCATGGGTCACTGAGCTGGGAAGAGCAACTAGTTTTGTTTGTGTCTAGCCACTGAAAGAAGTTATATTGTGTGTGTATGTATGTATCATGAAGGAAAAAGGGTATTGCATAAATTAATCTTTGATAAAAAAATTGCTTGGCGACAGTTGGGTAGGTGTAGAACACCAGAGGAGAATTTTTAGGCCTTGGGTGTCATATTAGAGTTTGGATATGAACTCTTTTTAAACTTTTTTTGTTCTTTGGAAGTACTGATATCTGTCTCAATCTCATTCAAGCGAGCAACTGATGACCGGATAAAGAAGCTTATCACAGCAGCAGCGATGCAAGATCCCCGTTCAAGTGAGAGGAACGGTTACGTTCCGCGGCCTATATCTCATGATAGTGGCAGTAGCTCACTAGAGGCAAGTATTTGAATCCTTCCCTAGACCTTTAAAAATGTTCGGTAAACGGTTATTTTTAGATTGTGTGACTGATAGATTAATGGGAAAGAAGTATGCTGCATGTTGCTTATCGTGAATTAGACAAGTATTTGAATCCCTCCCAAATTTAGAGTTGTGACAAACAATGGACAACCAAGGGAAAATTCATTTGTTCTTGATGATGGTTATATAGATTTTTATGGTGTTATGAAGTATTTTGCATAAAGATGTAAAGTCTAGGTCCCATAAACTAAAGAGATAGTATTTAAAATAACGTTGTTAACTATAACCTGAACAAATGCCCGAGACATTACATTTCATGACATGTGAAATGAAGTTCTGATTGATATGTTCAGTTGGTATCTTCACCGAAACAAAAGCAACCAAAACAACTGTATTGTCTTCGGGGATTCATCTCACGTTTTCTAATGATATTGACTGCTAGAACATTGATATATTAGGTATTATATGTTAATAACCGATTATTGTTTCTATTCCGCACAATATACCATTCTTTGGTTATGTTAAAACATCTATTTGTCCTGAGTTTGTGACTGATGATACTGATTTGATTCACGTAAAATTTTTACTGTGTCACCCGACGTCTCTCTCATCCTCTTTTTATTCCTAACCTCTTGCTCTCATATAAGCCCTGCAAAACTTTCTGTGTTAACTTGTTAATATGGCTTTTGAAAAAACCCGAAAAAGGAGAATCTTCACTTAGAAACTTTATCACCATCTCCCATTGGTCAGATTGAATCATACGCGTTTTATTATCACAGGTGGCACCTTGTAGACCTGCAGACACTCCAACAAGTCCCGTGGACTTTAAGAATAAGTTAGGTAAGTCATGTCATAATTTAAATACGTCGACGGACCTACTTAAGGTACTTAACCGAATCTGGACCCTAGAAGAACAACACGAATCTACTAAATCAGTGGTGAAAGGATTGAAAAAGGAACTATATCACAGTCAGGCTAGAATTAAAGAGCTACTGCTAGAGAAACAATCGAGTAAGCAACAAACGGATTCCTTTCTCGAGATAAAAGATCGAATGAAAGCTTCAGTCCAGTCGCTCAGAGATGAGCTAGAAGGCGAGAGGAAGTTGAGAAACCACTTGGAAAGCCTACACAGGAAGCTTTCTCGAGAGCTTTCTGAAGTGAAATCGACTTTCTGTAATGCCTTGAGAGAGCTCGAAAGAGAAAGAAAAGCACGGATTCTACTAGAGAATTTGTGCGATGAATTTGCCAAAGGAATAAGAGATTACGAGCAAGAGGTGAGGTGTCTAGAGCACAAGACTGAGAAGGATCGAGTTGGGGGGGAAACCCCAGATAGATTAGTTGTCCATATATCAGAAGCATGGCTAGATGAAAGGATGCAAATGAAACTTGAAGAAAACAAAAGCAATGCTACAGACCAAAATAATTTAATTGTGGATAAGTTAAGTGTTGATATAGAAACCTTTCTTCAGGCTAGAAGGTCAATGGAAGTAAAAACGCAAGGAACGAAGGAGCTAAAGGAAAATTGCTCTTGTCGTAATTCGTTAGAGTCTATTCTGTTAAACGATGCTACAAGTCCACCACAAAATGCTGCTGACGAAGAAGAGTTTACTGATACTGATTCCCCTTGTTTGAAATTAAGCAAAAGTAACAGTGTGAAAAAGGAACGAGGCGAAATAGGTGAAGAAAGCCAAACTTATGTAGAATCTTCTGAGATATGTGAGGCAACCCCAGAAGAAGAAAGTGAGAGAAAAAAAAAAAAGATAAGTTCCCGGGGATTGAACTCAAATCGCATATCTGATAACTTCACAAGGAACTCGTTGTCTTCTTCATTGAAAGGTGAGAAAACTCGCTCCAAGGGAATCTTTGATTTTGAAAAATCCGATTCTTCTTCAAAATGGCCCCTAGCCATAAAGGAAAATACTTTGATGGCCAAACTACTTGAAGCAAGGTTAGAAGGACGATTTTCGCGCTCAAAAACTACAGGTTCGATTTAAATCAATGGGACTTAAAAGGTTTTCTGGTAGAAGATAGATGATCTTAAATGTCAAAAAGATACACATTGGTCTTGTAGTTTTGAAGCTGTGTACTATAGAATATCTGTATTGACATAAGGTTAGACATGAAGTTTAACTAAATTTAGGCGATGATTTGATGATATTTTTTGTACGAGAATGGGTATATTGTTGTTTTCTGGACATCCACGTCACTTCTGCAGCGCATTCCTGTGCTCCTATATTGGGGTCAAAGTTTAGGCTTATTTACGGAATGAAGATTAGAAGTGGGTTTAGTCTCAAAATACGACTATGGAAACCTGAAGTCATGTAGTTACAGAACCAACCGTTTGATTCACACTGATTTATGCTTTCCTGTAAAATAAACGTAATCGACTTTTTTTTCCTGTTAAGTTAATGTGGTATTGATTTGGAACTTGTTGAGTTAAATGAATGTTCTAAATGCTCTACTTCCATACCACATCTTACCAAACTCGTCTGGTATGTATATTTTGTTTAAACAAACAAGCATTAGTAAAAACATCAGGCAAAGTCTGGTATCAGAGTGGGAAAAAAGAATTGCGTGTGACCATTTAATGTATGTAATTAAGTAATCAGATTAACAGTACGTAACATAAGACATGTGATAAAGAAAAAGTCTATTGCTGACAATAAGATGCCTTTTATTATTTATAAAGACCTAAAACAAGTTTTATAAAGTTCACCAAAGAATAAAGGAAAAGAATCCACGTGAAAGATGTATCATAACCTACCAGCAGCGGGTCACACTCCAATGCCGGGTTTTTTCTGGTAGGACAAAATTATTTTTTAGTTAATCAAATATGTATAAGGATTTATCAAATATATATTAAGAGTTCATTAAATATGTATTGAGATTCATTAAATACGTACAAATTAATAAATCTTGGAGCGGTTCATCAAACGTACTGGTGTTTACCAAATATGTACAGAGCTTCACCAAATACGTAATGAGGTTCATAAAATACTTATAAATTAATATCTCAGAGGGGTTCATCAAATACGTAGTGAGGTTCATCAAATACGTAGTGGGGTTCATCAAATATATATAAATTAAAAAAATTTTGAGGGATTCACTAAATATATAGTGAGGTTCACCAAATACGTATAAATTAATAATTCTTGGATGAGTTCATCAAATATGTACTGAGGTTCACCAAATACGTAGTGGGGTTCACCAAATACGTAATGGAGTTCACCAAATAAATATAACTTAATAATTCTTAGACTGGTTCACCAAATATGTACTGGAGATTCCCTTTGTACCTTTTGCCCACTATGAATTTGACATTTGACATTAATATGTATTTGTAATTTTGGCAAATCCCACAAAATGTATCATTTACACAATTTTATGTCTTACATTTATCGAATCATATGTCACACATTAATATGTATGTCACACGATCATATATGACAAGTATTAAAAGAGACGGGCTTTCACCATATATAATTATAGGTCGTGATGTAGTCGATAAATCATATTTATCGATTTGATGAATGCATATAACCCCCAAGTTATATTGCATCTAGGCAAAACGTCATGACCACATGACGAAACGCCACCATTACATGGTGAAACGCCACCACCACATGGCGAAACGTCAAAACAACATGGCGAAACTCCACCACCAAATGGCGAAACTCCACCACCAAATGGAGAAACTCCACCACCACATGGCGAAACGCAATGAGTTGATGGCGTTTGGGCTCCCAAATGCCATTTTTTGTGATGCACTCTACCGTCAATTTTCGTCTCGATAACAGCAGTTTTTGACACAATAACGGCTGTTTTCGTGTCAATAATGGTGGTTTTTGTAACCAATACTAGCGATTTTACCCCAATACCGGCGGTTTTTCCCCTATACAGGCGATACTAGCGTTTTTTCCAATTTTAATGTCTATTGTGGCGGCTTTAATGTCTATTGTTGCGATTTTAATGTCTATAACGGTGGTTTTCGTGTCAATATCAGCGGTTTTAATGTTATTATTGACGGTTTTAGTGTCTATTGCGCCGATTTTTGTGTCTGTAATGAAGAATCGCCATTCATTACTTGCGTTTAGGGTCCAACTGGTCCATTTTGGACCCTAAACGCCATTTACAGTCGCGTTTAAGTTAGATTTAACAAAATATATTTATATGCTTATAAATTAAAACATAAAATGTGTGAAAATGGTTGAGTGTATGAAAATTGTTAAACTGATTGAGTGTATAATAGTTTAGTATTTAAAAATCACAAAGTGTACAACTAAATGACAAAAAAGATACATAAAAGTGACAAAGGGTTAAAAAATTACTAAGTGAATGAATATTGCTAAGTACGTGAAAATGCCCAAATGCATGAAAATATGGCTAAGTGACAAAATAATTAAGTACATAAAAATCGATAAATAGGATTTACTTGTGATCATAACATCACGACCTATAATTATATATGGTGAAAACACGTCTCGCTCGATGCTTGTCACAAAAGCACAACAATATTATCAATGACAGCTTTTAACGAGTTTATAAATAAGTGTTCAATTGCTTCGGGAATCTTTACTTATTCCAATAAAATCATAACAACATAATCAAGAATATGTTCTTATGCATTTATAAATAAGTGTTCAATTGTTTTAATAATTAATTACTTAATTCAAATCTAATTTAAAATATAAGTGAAGGTACTTAATATTTGCAATGAAAAATTGAGAATCTTGATAACTTTATTTGTGATTCATCGAGTATACCTTGATCAATTTTAAAAAATCAAATTTGTTGAAAAACCGTTGTAAAAAGGTCTGAAAAACCATTGTATTGATGCAAAACCGCCGTAAATTAAAAAAATCGCCAGAAACAGCGGTATAGGGACATAAACCGCTAGTATAGGTTGCAAAAATCGCTGTTATAGGTTAGAAAACCGCCGGTATAAAGAGAATTTTGAGGGGTTCACCAAAAATTAAAAATTTTTTTAGAGAGGTTCACCAAATATGTACTGAAGTTCACCAAATACGTAATGGGATTCACGAAATACATAATGGAGTTTACCAAATATGTATAAATTAATAATTCTTGGAGGGGTTCACCAAATATGTATTGGGGTTCACCAAATACGTAGTGGGGTTCACCAAATACGTACAAAATTAATAATTCTTGGAGATGTTCACCAAAAATGACTTTGTACGTATTTGGTAAACCCCAGTACACAATGGTGAACCCTAGTACATATTTAGTGAACCCCTTCAATAATTATTAATTTATACGTATTTGGTGAACTCCATTACTTATTTGGTGAACTCCACTACGTATTTGGTGAACCTTGATACATATTTGGTGAACCCCTATAAGAATTATCAATTTATACGTATTTGGTGAACCCCACTACGTATTTGGTGCACCCCTCCAAGAATTATTAATTTATATATATTTGGTAACCCCATAACGTATTTGGTGAACTTCACTACGGATTTGGTGAACCCCACTACGTATTTGGTAAACCCCTCCAAGATTTATCAATTTATATATATTTAGTGAACCTCATTACATATTTGGTGAACACTTGTACATATTTGATGAACACCACTACATATTTGGTGAACACCAATACATATTTGGTGAACACCAGTACATATTTGGTGAACTCCTCTAAGATTAATTAATTTGTACGTATTTGGTGAACTCCAGTACACATTTAGTGAACCCTTAGTATATATTTGGTGAACCCTAACACGTATTTGGTGATAAAAAAATTGCCGGCAACAATGCCGGAGAAAAAACTCCTGGCATTGTAAAATTTTCATAACTATTTTACACTAATCTGAAATCAGTAGAGTGCTTATGATAAGTAGAAACTAGAAACACATAATTTCTATGATTATCTTCTTGTCAACTATTAGATGAATCACACGTGTCAGGGTCCCATAAATAATCAATGGAGCTGGCCTAAAAGACCAACACAATTGAAAATACCTTTGATCTACTTTGGACAGAGCTCGACTCGCAGTCAACCAGGTCGAGAAAACCTAGTTTGTGTATAACATGTCGATCGGCTCTGTGGTTTAGAGCTCTAGCTCGGGTGGACCATGTCAGGTCATCCGCATTATGTCAGTCATGTCATTACCACAACAAGGAATATTCCACATGGTAGTTGGTGATTGGACCATTATTGCTTTATGTCTCATTCGGCATTACCATGTCAACTTCACCTCCTTTATGTCAAGTTTGGGGTATTCGTTAAATGGCTCACATTCTTCAACCAATGAAAACACGAGAATATTCTAAGGCTTCTCATCCAAGCCTTGTCAAGGTTAATCTTCCTTATAAATACATCCTTCAACCATTTTGAGAGATAAATCCAACTTGACTTTAACCTATTATTCTAAAATTTACACACAAATACTTACCTACATAACGAAAGCTCTCTGAAGGAGATTAACTCACTAGTGTGAAGCATGTGGGCTATCCAGATTTGGATAGCGACAGTTAGAGTCGTATATGAGGATCGCTTATAAGCCATTCCTAAACCTTTTTCCTATGTTTAAATTACGAGATGTGAGTTCTAGGTGTTTTAAAACCTTGTCAGCCCTCTTTCCCCAAGTAAAAAACCATGAGTTCAAGTTCACATTCCGAGAACAAACTACCTACGAGGGCGATGGACATGCTCCTCACAAGAAAAAGCCTAAGCTCCACCTCCAACCCCTAGAAGATGAAGAAAGAAACAAGGCAGGGGATGTGTCTCCGCCCTAGAAAAAGTAGTGAAGAGAATGAGTACGTTTATGGTCCAAATGGCTCAAGTTATAGCTATAACCTATCCCCAAACACTGTCCAACCTCCCTCAGAAATTATGCCACCGCCCAACCATTTCCTCACCCCAAATAGTCTCTAATAGAAGAAATTCCAACCGCAACATTCCTAGACAAGGGAAAAGAAAAAGAAAGTTAAACTTGAGGAGATTTTAGAGGAAAGGACAAAAACCAAGGAATCATGTTCTTCCAACCTAGTAGACAAAAGAGTAAGCAGAAAATAATGTGGATTGGGGAGAGTTAAAAATGAATGAAAAATGGTTGGAGGAGCATATGTGGTTGTTATTTTTACAGAATAAGTACATGTTCTCAGTAAAGACAGTGGTTGTGGAGCTTGCTACCAAGTTCAGGACCTCGTCCATTATACCATATGATGGGACAAAGGAACTGCTGGAGCATTTAGATAACTTTAAAATGTGGATGGACCTAAAGAATAAGCAGAAAATAGTGCAGATTGGGGAGAGTTAAAAAAGGAATGAAAAATGGTTGGAGGAGCATATGCGGTTACACCTGCTAGAGCATTTAGATAACTTTTAAATGTGGATGGACCTAAAGAGTAAGTACAAAATAGTGTAGATTTGGGAAAATTAAAAAGGAATGAAAAATGGTTAGAGGAGCATATGTGGATGTTTATTTAGTGCACAACACGTGGTGTAGAACAAGTACATGTTCTCAGCAGAGACAATGGCAGCGGAGCTGCCTGCCAAGTTTAAAACCTCATCCATTATACTATATGATGGGACAAAGGACCTGCTGGAGCATTTAGATAACTTTTAAACGTGGATGGACCTAAAATACATCTCAGTCCACCTCATGTGCAAGGTTTTCCCTTTGCTTTAACTAGATTGTGAGAAAGTGGAAGATGACTTAAATCGAGCTTCATTCGCTATTTTCCGAGCACACTTGATCATTTGAAGGACAATTTTTAGGGAGACAAGAGAAAAGGAAACCATTTGGACAACTATAGATGGGATACAATGTTAGGGACCCTCATGACACACATCCTTCCCAGATTCGTTCTCGGGATATGCCTTACTAACAACGGCGTATATTCTAAACCAACTTCCGTCAAAGACGGTACCTGGTACACCATATGAAAGATGGTATGGGTAAAAGTCGTATGTTCACCATTTTAGGATATGAGGATGCCCAGGACATGTTCTAAGACCAAAGACAAGCAAGTTGGCCAGTCGTTCAGAATTGTGCATATTTGTAGGATATCCTATGGGAACGAAGGGGTATATATTCTACAGTACGAATGACAAGAAAATATTCATTAGCATGAATGCTCATTTTCTCAAAGAATATTATATTAAAAATGTACAGCCAAGAAGCATAGTTGTACTAGAGGAATTATTAAGTGAGAGAACACCAACTCTCCAATAAAAAATTGTTTATGATTCAATAATGAAAGAACCACGATAGGAGCCAGAGACTATGGAGCCTCGACGTAGTGGGAGATTTGTGAGACAACCTGAAAAGTACATGTCTTATGGAGAAGCTTTGACAGTTTTCTCAGACAAGGACCTAGATGAATCAATCTCTTACTCGGAGTCCATGGCTAGTCCTGAGTAAACTTATGGCAAGAAGCCATGAACGTTGAGATACGTTCGATGTACTCTAATGGAGTCTAGAACTTGTAAATCCTCATGAAGGGATAAACCCGTAGGATGCAAATAGATCTATAAGAAGAAAAGTGGTCGGTTGGAAATGTAGAGACATTCAAAGCTAGGCTAGTAGCCAAGGGCTACACCCAAAAGGAAGATATAAATTACAAGGATACCTTCTCACTGGTAGCAATGCTTAAATCCATATGAATCCTTTTGTCCAATGATGCTGCCCTTGATTATGAATTCTGACAAATGGACGTCAAGACTACCTTTCTGAATGGTAATCTTGAAAAAAACATTTATATGGCTCAATTAGACGGGTTCGTGGAGAAAGGGCAAGAGGGTAAAGTTTGTGAATTGCAGAAGTCCATTTATAAACTTAAGCAAGCGTCACGGTCGTGGAATATTAGATTCGACAAAATTGTTAAGAACTATGGTTTTGAACAGTTGGTGGACAAACTCTATGTGCATAAATTGATACACGAATAGGAGGTGGTTTTTTTAGTCTTGTACGTTGATGATATTCTATTCACTGGAAATGATGTAGAAAAATTGTCTGATGTCAAGTTTTTGCTTGCAAAGTAATTTGACATGAAGGATCTTGGAGAAGATGCATTTGCCTTCGCTATCCAGATCTTTCGAGATCGGAAGAACACACAATTAGTACTTTATCAAGAATCTTATATTGATAAGCTGTTAGATCGCTTTAGTATGCAAAACTTCAGGTAGGGATTTCTTCCCTTTAGAAATGGAGTCAGCATCTTTAAGGAGCAGTCTCCTAAGACTCCTCAAGAAGAGGAAGACATGAGAAGGATACCCTATACCTCAGCCGTAGGAAGCCTCATGTACGCAATGCTTTGCACTAGACATGATATTTTCTATGTCGAGGGCGTAGTAAGTCGTTTCCAATCCAATCCTGGAATCGAGCATTGGAATGGTGTCAAGCATATCCTTAAATATTTTAGGAGAACAAGGAATTACATGCTTGTGTATTCAGGTAGTGACTTGAATATGACGGGGTATACAAATTCCAATTTTCAAGCTAATAAGAACTTCAGGAGGTCCACTTCAGGATCGGTGTTAATCCTAAATGGTGGAGCAGTTGTATAGAGAAGTATCAAGAAATCTTGCATTGTTGATTCTACCATGGAAGCTGAATATGTGGTAGCTTGTGAAACTGCTAAGGAGGTTGTATGGCTTAGGAAGTTCTTGAAGACTCTGAAAGTTTTTCCAGATGCTGACAAGCCCATGACACTTTATTGTGATAACAGTGAGGCTGTAGTGAATTCTAAGGAACCTAGAAGCCGTAAGAGATCTAAACACATAGTCGTAAGTATCACCTGATTAGAGAGATTGTTTAGCGTGGAGACATTGTGGTTACACATATTTTGACCATCGACAACCTAGTAGATCCATTCACGAAGACATTAAGCGGTAAAGTTTTTAATGGTCATTTGGAGGGCTTGGGGATAAGAGATTGTACACGCCTACTTTAGTCCAATTGGGAGATTGTTGGAATATGTCCATAAAGTATCGTGTAATAACTATTTTGGAATATGTCCATAAAGTATCGTGTAATAACTATTTATTTATATTTTATTTTTTCTGAGACATTTGTATTACTGAATTTTTATGAATAAATTAAAATTTTTATTTTAAATTTAAGCGCGTTTATAAATTACTCAAGTCCTAGAACTATTGTCAATGAAAGAAGATTGAAGACAGAAGAGTCTTCAGATGAACTCTTCTGAAATAGTTCAGTATGATTTCGCAGTCTTAGGATCACTGGGAAATCGAATCTTATTACGACTGTTAGGTTGAACCGTTGTATTTCAGTCTTGGGGCATCAGAGTGGAGACGTAAATGGTTAACCTAGAGATGTTATGAACATGTTGAATTGACCGGTAACAAATTAGTTTAGAGTCCAAAACTATTTACCTAGCTCTAAATCTAATTGGTACACTTTAAAGGTATTTTCATAATTACCTTAATTCTAAGGTGAATACGTAACTTGACTTGGCTAGTTACAATATTTGATATGTCAAATGAGTGAGTTCGAATTGGCGGGCAATACCTCGACTGTTGGAATTGTAATTTAATTAAGTAGCAGTTGCATGATTCGATGAAATGAGTCATTGAATAAGTCCTCTGAATTGTACGAGATAATTTACTATAATGTATTTCTTATTCAGAGTCAATAAATGAATTAAGGAAATAGCAAGATGGATAAAATGGTAATTTTATATTCCTCTTTTGTTACTGATATTCACGATGAGTATTATGTTAAAATATTCTGTGACCGTGAAAATAAATAGTGTTTATTTACACCAACAAAAAAGTAGCGCGAGTGAATCGAGAGTTGATTCGGCATCGAACCTATAGTGGAGTCGTATGATGTCAGGATTAAATAGGTCAGGAATTTATGGAGATAAATTCGCCGGGTATTTGAATCCTAAGCTTTGTTCATATGGGTCTATTCAGTCTTAGAAATAGTTCAGAGAACAAGAATACAATGAACTAAGTTGGACCAAAATGTGTTTTGGTACCGATGTATATTTCCCACACCTATATGTGATAGGTGATGTAACTTAAGTTAGTTAAGTGTAATTGTTGTATTGAATTAATTATTTATTAGTTTTTAATTATTAGATAATTAGTTGAATATAATTAATTAATTAATTAATTGATAATGATCAATTATATTTATCAATTGGATTGATGAGTTTCAATACAACTAAAACTCTAGGAGATCATGTAACTTTCTACAATAATAGATAATTAGGGGAATTTTTAAAAATTTTATATTATATGAGTGTATTTGTAAATACGAAAAATTATCATTTTATAAATATCTAATAGTAATTTGATTGCAAAGAGATAATGAGAATAAGATACAATTGTTGTTATCAATACACAAAAGGAAGAGAAAAACATTTTCTCCCCTCACTACTATTGCCACTAAAACTAATTTGAAGAAGAGAATATTTGATTTTTCTTCTTTAATTGTTTTGAAAGCCCACACTCAAATTCCTACGTAAAATTCTTATGACCTATATTTCTAAAATTAGCAGGTGGTTGTTGGTGGACTAATTTGAAAATCGTTCATGGAAGATCAAGTTTGTGATTTTGATCTTGAAAGCTTAAACAACACAAACAACGCTCGAGTGAGTTCCACTAGTTTAGAAATTCTCCGACATAGTGTAAAGGTGAAAAATTGTTTCCCCTTAATCTATTCGGTTTAATATCGTATATGCATGTCCAAACTAAAATTGGTTCTAAATTATTTAATATGATTAAATAAGTTACAACGAATTTTTTTTATATTCCACCCATGAACTGCTCGTGATTCAAATCTAATTGTCTTTAATTTTAAAACTGATCGATCCTAGTAGAGACTACAGATGAGATTATGGAATCTCTTTAGACAGTGTTTAGGCAGCAATCTGATCAAAGTCATCAGGAGGCTACTAAGATCTACATGATGACCAAGATGAAGAAACGTACTTTTGTGCGTGAACATGTTTTGAACATGATCAACATAATGCATGAGGCAGAAATACATATGGCGACCATTGATGAACGAACTCAAGTCAGCATTATACTTGAATCACTCACACCTACTTTTTCTACATTCACCACCAACTATGTTATTAACAAGTTACAATTGATCATGACCCAATTGTTTAATGAACTACAGACTTTTGAGTCACTCAATAAGAGTATGACCAAATAGGCAGAGGTAAATGTTGCCGAGCAAAAGCCTTCTTCCACTGTTGTTCAATGTAGCAAGAAGAAGAAGATCAATGGTAAGGGAAAAAGGTAAGAACAATGAAGGGAAGAAAGCCAAGACATTGTTGAAAGCTAAGAAGAACAAGAATGACAACAACCATGTATGTTCTTCTTTGCAGATGCTTAATTTCATTGTGAGGTTGAAGGTCATCGAAAGAGAAGCTGTAACAAGTATCTCTTCGAGCTGAAACAGAAAGGTAAATGTGATTTACTTGTACTTGAAGCTTGTTTAGTGTCATATGATTTGTCATCCTGGATACTGGATTCAAGAGCCACTAACCATGTATGTTCTTCTTTGCAGATGCTTGATTCGTCAAGGGAGTTGGCTGATGGTGAGGTCATTATGAGAGTTAGCGGTGGTGCGCTTATGTCAGCGAAAGCATTGGGGACAATTCACCTTAATTTTGGAAATAATTATTTAGTTTTGAACGATGTTTATTATATTCTTAGATTTTTGAGAAATTTGATTTCCCTTTCGTTACTGCATGAACAATTTTTTGAAGTTTCTTTAATTAATAATGAGTTTATTATTTCTAAGAATAGATTCAATATTTGTCATGCAAAAGTATCGAATGGACTGTATAAGCTTAAATCGACTAAATGCACATTAAATAATTCTGAATTTATTTAAATTAGCAAAGCCTAATAGTAACAAACTATAAAGAGTTTCTCATGATGATGATAACACAAATCTTTGACATCTTATGTTAGGACATATATCTAGAACTAAAAGTTGCAACTCTTCATGTTTGTGAATCTTGTCTAGATGGTAAAATGACCAAGCGACCTTGCACTAGAAAGGGCCAAAGAGCCAAGGAACCACTTGAGATAGTGCATAGTGATGTCTGTGAATCGATCAATATATGAGTATTTCATCATTTTTATTGACGATTACTCAAGATATGGTTATACTTACCTAATGCATAGAAAGTCTGAAACTTTTTGAAAGTTTAAGACTTCAACGCCGAAGCTGAAAAGCAATTAGGTAAATCATTGAAAACCCTTCGATCAGATCAAGGTGGTGAATACTTGGATTTAGAATTCAAAGATTACTTACTGGAGTATGAAATTATATCCCAACTCACAACACCTGGAACATCACAGCAAAATGGTGTTTCTGAAAGCAGAAACTGAACCTTATTAGATATGGTTATATTGATGTTAAACTACTCATCGCTACCACTTATATTTTGGGGATATGCATTACACGCTGTAACATATATTTTGAATGTAGTCCCTTCTAAGTTTGTAAGAAATACACTCTTAAAGTTATGGAATGGATCCAAACCCAGTTTGCGTCATTTATGTATATGAGGGTATCAGCTCACGTTGTTAGACCCAAGACTGGAACGTTAGACTCATGGTGAAAAGTATGCATATTCGTTGGCTATTCTCTAGAGACTAGATATGGGTACTTTTATAGTCACAAGGATTAAAATGTGTTTGTATCGCCAATGCATCTTTCCTTAAACACGACTATATGGAAAGCTACAAACATCGAAGCAAAGTAGTTCTCGAAGAAATAGCGTATGATGAAGTCAGACCACCCAATGTAACATCATAGTGGGAGGGTTGTAAGACAACATATTCGTTATGAACTAGAGATACATGTCTTAGTGCCTGACACTGATAAGGGTGATTCATTATCTTATGAAGAAGCAATGGATGATCCTGAAAGGGAGAAATGACAAGATGCCACGAACCGGGAAATGGAATCAATGTATTTTAATTCCATCTGAGAACTTGTAGATCCACCTGAAGATGTCAGGAAATTAGATGTAAATGGATCTCCAAGAAGAAAAGAGGTGCAGATGGAAAAGTAGAGACTTTCAAGGCACGATTGGTAGCCAATGGTTATACACAAAGGGAATGAGTCGATTATGAAGAGACATTCTCTCATGTTGTCATGCTAAAATCCATCTGTATCCTTTGTCCATTATCGCTAGTTTGGACTATGAAATATGGTAAATAGAAGTGAATACAGCTTTTTTGAATGGCTCGCATGAAGAAAGCATTTATATGATGCAACCAGAAGCGTTCGTGAAAAAAGGGTAAGATCAGAAAGTATGCATGTTCCTTAAATCTATTTATAGATTAGAGAAAGCATCTAGATCTTGGAATCTTGCTTTTGATGAGATTATTAAATCATATGGCTTCGAGCAAAATGTTGATTGTGTTTGTATTTATAAATACATCAAAGATAAGATAGTGATTTTCTTAGTTGTTTATGTTGATGATATTCTACTAATTGACAATGATGTAGAAACTTTGTCAAATGTAAAGAATTGGGTTAGCTGAGAAATTTTAAATAAAAGATTTGGGAGAGGCGAGATATGTTCTAGGCATCCAAATCCTAAGGGACAGAAAGAACAAGCGATTGGCACTTTTAGGCATCATATATTGATAAGGTGCTACCAACCAGACATGCAATTATCATCTCCAAGGAGCAATGTCCTAAGACACCTTAAGAGTAAGAGGATATGAGAAAGGTTCTTTATGTTGTTCGTAGTCTCATATATGCTATGTTGTGTACGAGACCATACATTTGTTATGCAGTAGGAATTGTCAGTCATTATCAATCGAATCCAGATTTGGAACATTGGATTACAGTAAAGCACATTCTCAAGTATCTTAGGAGAATGAGAAACTATATGCTTGTTTATTCAGGTGGAGACCTTAACCCTACTGGATATACTGATTCTGATTTTCAAGCAGACAGAGATAGTCGAAAGTCGACGTCTAGATCAGTACTCACCCTAGGTGGATGAGCTGTAGTATGGAGAAATATTAAATAATCCAGCATTGCATATTTCGCTATGGAAGCTGAATATATAGCGGCTTGTCAAACTGTGAAAGAAGTTGTGTGGCTAAGAAAGTTCTATACTGATCTGGAAGTAGTTTCGGATATGGACAAGCCATTAATTCTATACTGTGACAACAGTGGGACAGTAGTTAATTTCAAAGAACTGAAGAGTCACGAGAGAGGCAAGCACATAGAAAGAAAATGTCATCTTGTAAGAGAGATCGTGCATCTAAGGGATGTGACTGTTATGAAGATAGCATCATATCAGAATCTGACTGATCCTTTTACCAAGACACTTCCTACGAAGTCATATGAGGGTCATGTGTGTAACATGGGGTTGAGAGAGATGCCACATTTTCTTTAGGGAAAGTAGAAGATTGTTGGGGGTAATACCCTCAAAACATGTGTATTAATATTATAATACGAAATTTAATGAAAATAAATTTTTCTTATAATTGTTCTTTTAAATTATTATTGAATAATTTATATAAATATCTAAAAATTTCATATTTATGAATGAGACTATGATCTTATATTAGTACGAGAGGATTAAGATCATAGATAATGAATAAAATTGTCAGCAACATATTAAAGTATGTAATCTTTAATGGATGGTTTCTAATATGGTTCCCTAATAAGCATTATGAATACATGTGATTTAGATCCGGATAATTGATGTAGATATACATCTTAGTGAAGTTAATTTATATAAAAATATTATATATGACATGACCGATGTGAATTAATATCTTTATTAACTTACCATTTATCATAAAATTTAATACAAATCAATCTGATGATCATATGTAGATCATTTTGAATCATGAGTTGTCATGAACTCATATGCATGTCTGCTGGATCTTTTGATTCACTCGTTAAGATTTGTTTGTAGAACATGCTAGTGACTTTTGTTTTGGAGATTTAGTGATAGGATGGCTGAGAACATAATCTTACAATATTTGGAATTTAATGTTTCCTAACGGATCATATATTTGTTCCTTTAAGTGTTAATTTTGAAACTAAATGGTTATTGAGTTTAAATTTATAATACGATTATAAATTAGTCATTTAGTAGTGAATTAATGGTACTTAAGGATAAATAGGTAATTATAAGGGTAAAATGATAATTTTGATCAGCACTAATTTACGAATCGATAATTGGAGAACATAACTATGTGAAATGAATATATCAATGGACTACGCGAGAATACTCTGTAAATACATTTTATAGTCTCTAAGAGTTCAATTCCATATTTCTAGTGGAGTAATAATAAAATTAATAAATAAGATTATTTAATTAAAAATTTTAATTAATAATCTGATTTATTAGAGCTTAGGATTATAGTTCCATGGTCCCTAAGTCACATATGTACTACGCAGTGTATGGTGTGAATATTTCAAGCCATGTGAAAATGACTGACTTGCAAGAAAAAATTATTCTAGGGCAAGTACATAATTATGAGATAATTATGTGTGATTAATTAATTAAAAATTAATTAATTAAAAATTAATTAATTAAATTATTTATATTAATATTTGGAAATTATATATAATTAATTATATGATTAATTTTCTAATTATCGATAAGTGAGACAGTATATCTTATTTGTGAAATCAGATAATGTTAAATTATTATTGGATAATAATTCAAAATTTGAATCAACTAAATCTGTTATTTGTGAATTAACAGATAAGCTAGTTGTTAGGGATAATCAGATAAATTAATTTTGAATTATCTTATATGTGGATATTTATCTTATTAAAATAAATATTTAATTTGCAGTAATTATCATGTGTCAATCATTATTTGAGAATCAGAGATTGACATGAACTATTGTAGTGCCACACGACACTACAGTACCGACGTGACACACAGTACCGACGTGACACACAGTACCGACGTGACACACAGTGCCATGAGGCACTGTGATGGCTTAATTGCATTGTCGTGTGGCACTACATTTGTACACAAATTATAGTGGGTCTTACTGCAATTGTAATTTTGAAATTAAATATTATTTTTAGTTTATCTCTAAAAATCTAATATATTATTATCTAAAAAATATATAGATATTTTTCTAATGACTTCAGTGTTGGTTGCATCAGTTGAGAACATAGTTGCTATCAGGGTGATCTTTCTCTGTGATTAAAAGTTAATAAAAAGTTTTGAAAGAATAATCATCTTATTCTTTTAGAGGTTTATCCTTCAAAATTAATCTTTCTCAGTATATCTCTAGTTCTCATGTATTAAGTATATCTAGAGACAGAAAAAGTGTTTTTAAATTATTCTATGTGCCTACACACATCCTAGTGTGTTTGATGATTGGCTTGAAAGATCTTGGTGTGAATCTTGAAGTTCGTTGTTTATGGGAACGCATGATCATTGGTTTGTGAGGACGCTTAATATAGATTACAAGAGGTATATGATTCTTATCCATGTATATCTTAGATTTAATATATAAATATATAATGGTTCCTGATTGAAGTTTTTCAATAAAAGTTTTTATTTTGAAAACCGTTGGTCGTGCTTATTTTCTTGAAAAATATTCATTTTTGATAAATTTATAAAAAAACTCCATGTTTCCGCCGCGCGAGCGCCGCGTTTCCATCAGCAACAACAAACCATGTCACTTCAAATCTAAGTAACCTGAACTTGACTCAAGAGTACAATGGAGGTGACAAATTAGCAGTGGGTAATGGTAGGACCATTTCTATTACACATGTTGGTTCGGCTTTTTCACCTACTAAATGCCAGTCTAAACAACCTTTGAAATTAAATTCCCACCTGAGAGTCCATTGAAAAACAACCTTGTTGGCATTTCACAATTGTCAAAAGATGATGATATTTTCATTGAATTTCATGCTAATACTGTTATGTGAAGGATAAACAAATGGGAATCACACTATCATAATGGATCCTTAGGGATGGTTTGTACCTGCTGACTATTCCTGGAGTTGTGACATCAAACCTGTTTTCTTACTGTGCCCAAAGAAATCTGGTTAACAAAGTTAGAATCTATCAAAAATTGTGTTGTAGTAGTATAGTAGAAAATCTTCAGATTAGATCGATCTAATGTTGAATGTCACATCCTAATGTTTCTTTTATACCTAGTTCTAAAATCTGTAACATGTCAAATTCTAGTCTTTCTTGTTCAGCTAGAAACTTAGTAGCAAATAACGTCCTCCATATGTAACAGAGATGCAAATAATAAAAGTCATTTTCTGATTCAATCTTCTATCCTGTTATTTCTTCTCCTTATCAGCATGTTCACAATATTGCATAAGATAAGCATAAAATGAGCATCTTTACTGCTAACACGCTAAATCAAACTGATATATGGCATAAATGTTTAGGGCATCCCACATCCATCATTCTACATAGGGTGTTAAAGTCTAACAGTATCCCAATTGTCAAACAAATTCTTAATTTACTGTCAAAGAGGGAAGAATCATGGTTTACCCTTTCAAACCTCTCAAACTAAAACTTCAAAACCCCTAGAAATCATTCACACAGACTTATGGGGTCCTATACCTTCTTTTAAAGAAGGATTAGATATTATGTGTGTTTTCTTGATGATTACGGTAAATTTTCTTAGATATACCTTTTGAAAGTGAAGTCTGAAACTCTTAACACCTTTATCATTTTCAAAAATCTAGTTGAAAAATAGCTTGAATGTACAATTAAATCTGTTCAATCAGATTTTGAGGGTAAATTCAGACCCTTCGTCAACTATCTTCAATCACATGGCATAAAATTCAGACATCTTTGTCCTTATACACACCAGCAAAATGGAAAAATTGAAAGAAAACATAGACACTTGGTTGAAACAGACTTGACTCTCCTAGCTCTAGTAGGCATGCCTCTAGATTTTAAGTGGGAGTCATTTCAAATAGCTATATACCTTACTAATAGACTACTTATCACACTCTAGACTTTGAATGTCCTTTGCAAGTCTTTAACATAAAATTCCAGACTATAACACCTTAAGACCTTTTATATGTTTATGCTTTCATTAGTTAAGACAATATAATGCTTATAAGCTAGATTTTCACTGAGATTTATGTTTATTTCTTGTTACTCTCTAGACCACAAAGGATACAAGTGTTTACCTCTTCTAGTAGAGTATTCATTTCTAGAAATGTGGTGTTTAATGAGTCTAGTTTACCTTACAAAGACATGTTCTGTCAAAATAAAGCTACTGAATTAGACCAATCAATAATTCACCCACTGATACTTTAATTTTGCATAGAATCTCATTTCTATTTCTTTGGGTCAGCCTTCTTAAGAATATGTCAAAGCATAGATCCCTATAGATTCTACATCAGTAAGCTCTTCTTCTGCTTAGTCTCATTCACATAATGAGCTTGTACCAGGTAATCAAGTTTACAATTGTCTAGTCAATCTGCTGCTTAACCAAATTTACCTCTTAGCTTACCAAATTTTCCTTTTATAGCTGAGAACCTTGTAATTGATATACATGTTTCAAAAAAGTTCCTCAAAAAGCTAAACAAACCTTAGTCCAGGTCTTGCTTGCTCAAAATTTCACCCATGTTATGGCAACAAGGTCCAAAAGTGGCATAATTAAGCCTAAAGCCTTCAGAACCATCAAACACCCTCTACCAACCTCTAATTTACCTTCTGAACCTTCTTGTGTAGAACAAGCTCTTACCAACCCTTGCTGGTTAAAGGCTATGATAGTTGAATATCATACATTGCTTAAGAACAAAACTTGGGAACTTGTCCCTTACCCAAAGGATGTCTCTCATTGGTAATAGGTGGGTTTTTTAGGTCAAAACCAATTCTGATGGGAGCTTACAGAGGTACAAAGCCAGGCTTGTAGCCAAAGGCTTCCCCCAAAATCAGAAATAGATTACGCATAGACCTTTAGTCCTGTTGCAAAACCAACAACAGTTAGAATAATTATTCACCTTGTTGTTGCACATGGTTGGGATGTGAGGCAAATTGATGTGAATAATGCATTTCTTAATGGCTACATTTAAGAAGATGTATTTATGGCTCAACCAGTAGGTTTTGTAGAAAGCTCCAGGCTAAGTCATGTTTGCCATCTCAAGAAAGCTATTTATGACCTAAAACATGCTCCAAATGGCTGGTATGATAGATTAAGAAACTCCTTACTGAATTGGGACTTCATCAACTCATAATTTGATAACTCTCTGTTCATTTTTAAGGATAATACTGATATACTCATGTTACTTGTGTATGTAGATGACATACTTGTAACAGGTAGCAGCAAGCTCAAAACTTAGCTGCTAATTGACAAACTGAACCACACTTATGCTCTAAAAGTTCTTGGGAACATTCACTACATCTTATGCATTGAAGTTTACAAAAGTATATATGGCATGAACCTTACTCAGATGAAATACATTACTGACATACTCAAAAGTACTAAAATTGATAGAGCTAAACCAACCACTTCTCCTGCAAGCTCAAGTATCAAACTTTCTACTCATGAGGGAGACCCTATTAGTGATGTAACACTTTTCAGAAGCACTGTGGGTTCTTTACAGTACCTATCAGTAACCAGACTAGAATAGCTTTCATAGTGAACAAGCTTAGTCAATACCTGCACAAAGCAACCAACATCTGTTAGCAAGCGTGTAAAAGGATCTTGTGATACTTGAAAGGTACTATAGATGAAGGATTTTCATTAAACCTTCTAAATTAGTGAGCATAATAGCATATTCTGATGTTGATTGAGCTGGGGATTTGGATGACATGAGGTCTACATGGGCCTACCTAAATTTCTTTGGTGATAACTTAATGTCATGGTCATCCAAGAAATAACAAATTGTGTCCAGGTCCAGCACAGAAAGTTAGTACAGGTCTATGTCCAATGTTGCTGTAGAAATCTAATGGTTTCAAAATCTTCTCACAGAATTGAACTTTAAATGTTCGCAATCTCCTGTTTTGGGGGTAGATAACATAAGTGCCCTTTCTCTAGTCTCAAATCATGTCCCCAATGCTAGAACTAAACACATTAAGCTGGATGAACACTTCATAAGATATAAAGTTACAAATAGAATCTTAAAAATGAGGTATGTTCCTTATGTTGACCAGCTGATTGATGTATTAACTAAAGTAGTCTCTACACCTAGGTTTCTCTATCTTAAAAACAAGCTTCAGGTTATTGTCACCCCATTCAACTTGAAGGGAAATGTTAAACTAAATTACCACATCAGCATTGATGATAGAGCTGCCATATCAGTAGACGAAATGCTACCATATCAGCAAAGCTTCTCAACCAGCTCGACTATTTAATAAATATTTAGTTAGTAGCGTCATGCTTGTAATATCTCTCCTACATGTAACTACATAGACTTGAGAAGTTATGTTGTTAGTAACATAGTTAGTCGAGTAGTTAGAGCTTGTAAGTTCCATATATAAGGTGTTTCCTCATACTTATTAGATTAATAAAGTAAAGAGGAATTATTCAGTTTACAAGCTTCTTGAACATTTCTCTTCTTCTTTTCAATCTTTTCTTCTTCTTCTATCTCTTTACATTTCTTTACAATATAGGGACAATTACACTCTTACACCTACAATTATCCTTACTAAATACTTTAAACTCTAAACCATAAAACATTACACTTTAAACCTCAACTATCTAAAACTAACAAAAAAAAAACCCTAGCCCTAATGATGTTTACTTATCATTTCAGTCTATCAAAATGACGTCATTTCGGGATCATATGGAACGTCGTCATTTCATATATACCCAAACTTCCCTTAAATCCCTAACCCTCGATTACTCCTTCCTTCTTCTATTACTTTCTCCCTTCTTCGATTACTTTCCCCCCTTCCTCCCCTCTTTGATTTACAGAGAAGAGGAGGGTTTCGTCTCAATCAACAAGTCTACGAATCAGGTAACTTCTCCTCCATTTCTTCTTTTCCCCTTCCCCTTTTCATCTTAGTCAGCGAGTCTGAGAAACTCTTCCATGTGATTTCGTAGAAATTTTGAAGACTGATGCTTGTCAAACAAAATCAAATTTGCAGGTTACTCCCAAGCTCCAACCTTATTGATGAAATCATAAAAACCAAAATCGATGACAAAGAATTCAGCGACGTAGGAATTGCATGCTCCAACCCGATGAATGAGAGAGAGAATATTTATCTGGTGCTTTTGTTCTAAAACTTATATAAGGCATTTAAAATAATTAAAATGGGTATATTAAATTTTAAAAACAATAATACTAAAAAACCCTATCAAATTATGTAATTTCCTCTTCAGATAATCTGTGAATTCGTATGAACTTTTGGAAAGTGAACGTTTACAATGAGTATACATGATATTCTACAGTGATTTTCCAAAGAAGTATGTTTGCTAGTCTGCAATGATTTTTAGCTGATTTTTCCTCTGTGAGTTTCATATAACAGTAGCTACATAACCCACTTTGTCCTCTATATAGTCACCTTTTTCAATATTATATTTGTCCACCATAGTTTGTCAATATTTATGTTGAATGAAACCACCTTATATGAAGGATGTGATGTTAATTATGACAATAATTGTGATAGTGATGAAATGTCAGTGCATGAGATATGATCTATGTTGAATGAATTAGGTGTTAAAGATTGGTCAAAGTTGCATTACGTGAAGCCTGGGGAGGATTTTGACAAGGGATTACGGCTATTATGTGGAGACATCGATATTTTATATATGATTAACTCAATCATTCCAATTAGAGTTATTCATATTTATGTCGAGCATCTTCCATTGTCTGAAGAGGAAGAAAATGAGGATAAATCTAGTGATGAAAATGTAACAGTACCAGTAAGTGACTTGGTGGATTTTGACAATGAGGTGAAAAATGACAATGCTATATTTTATGTGAATGTTGATGAGTTTGAATCGGAATTACGAAGTTTTTCTGTGGCAAGAAATGAGGTTATGCGTGAGGAAGGTGATGAATGTTTTAACAATACTAATGAAGATTTAAATTTCAATGAGAATGACATTGAATTTCACTTTGATTATGCATCTTTTGATTAGTTAAACTCGATATATGGGTCTGATGATGAGAGAAGACCAAAATGGCCTGAATACAGGGTTGACTAAGATGATTCTCCATTTTGCCTAGGGATGGTGTATGGTTCTCATTTACGGTTAAAAAGGGTGCAAACCTATTATTGGTCTTGATGGTTACTACCTGAAAGGCATTTGGCAAGGCCACTTACTTTCTGCCACCATAATTGATGGTGGCATCTTCCCTATTGCTATTGTTGTAGTCGGAGGAGAGTCCAAGGACTCATGGACTTGGTTTCTAGAATTGTTGTCGGCAGACATTGTTCCCGTTAAGTCAAATGGTTGGACTTTTATATTTGACCAACAAAAGGTTAGTTCAAATAGTTCGACTTTTGCATTACATTACGTACAAAGTATGTTTACAAAGTTTTATGTCTTATGTTTTATATTATGTTACAGGGTTTGGAGATTGCACTCAAAGCTACTGTGCCTGACGTTGACCCTAGGCACCGCGTACGACACATGTTAACCAATTTTAAACAGAAAGCCCAAAGGGCAAGGTGTATAAAGATGCTAGGGGTGTGCACAGGACGGGGCGGGATGGTTTTTTAGTCTTTTTGTCCCGTCCCGTCCCGTGTTGAGGGGAAATCCCGAGCCGGACGGGACGGAACGGGGGCCGGGACGGGTATTTCGGGTAAAAAATTTAAAGGTTAAAAAGTTAAAATTGGTTTAAAGTTCAAAAGATTAAAAGGTTAAAAATTATAAAAATTAAGGGTTAAAATTAAAAAATTAAGGGTTAAAATTAAAAATAAGGGTCAAGTTAAAAAAAAATTAAAATATTAGATTATTTATGAAAAATCAAGACTGGACGGGACAAGTCGGGACAAAATTTTGTGTCTCGTGTCCAGTGTCCCGTCCCATCCCGAACGGGATAAAAAAATTTGTCTCGTCCCGTCCCGCTCGGTTTGGGATGGTTCTTCAGGATAGGACGAGTTTTTTCGGGACGGTTGCACACCCCTAAAAGATGCTCTTTGGGCTATAGCTAAAGCCACAACAAATCGGGCACTTAGGTTATCTGATAATAAGAAGTTTGAGGTAGATAATGGTATTGATCAATATGTGGTTGATTTGGAGAAACATTATTATAGTTGTTACAAATGGGAGTTGACACACATTCCATGCTCACACGCCATCCAATGTATATGGTTTGTAAGGAGACAACCAGAAGATTATGTGCATTCCCATTATAAGAAGGTAACATTCTTGCATACATACTCTCATTTCATTCAACTGATAAATGGAATAGACATGTGGCCTTCGTCCAATACGGAGGTCATCGCGCCTCCTCGCAACAAAAGACCTCCGGGAAGGTCAAAGAAAAAACGAGTTCAAGATGCTAATGAACCACGAAATCCATTCAAGACTTCCAAACGACATGTGGTCATGAAATGTCATCGTTATGGAGGTGTAGGTCACAATATCAGAACGTGTAAAGGGCCAGTGAAAGAAAAGAGAAAAGGCACTTAAGTGAGTGGACAAACATCTAGTTCATCAGCTTCATTACCTGTATGTATTACTGAAACTATAAGTATTTTGTTAATTTTTTATTGTGATTGAAATATGCTGCTAACATTGTGATATAAAACAGTATATGAGAAATAGAAGCACTTTTATGGGATTTAAGGTTGAAGGTGATACCAAATGTACACAGGTGAAATATTTTCTTTGGTACAAACTGTACATTTAAAAACATATTTTCTCTTTTCATGCTATACTTATTATTTAATCTTTTGGGTCTTGTAGGAATCTCGAGCTAGACAAGATGGAGGCGATAGCTAGATGTGGTATATGAGTAAATATGAGTATTGATACATGCATAGATATGAGTAAATATGAGTATTGGTACATGAGTAGATGAACATGTTAGCCAATTTTTTTGTATGCGATACAGGACTTGACTTGGAGTATTGTAGGTGTTTTGGTTTGTATTTTGAGGTGTTTTGGTTTGTGTTTTGAAAATCTACTATGGGTATTCTCCATCTTGAGGTGTTTTGTGTTTTGCATGTGTGAATATCCTCTTTATGAATGAGAATTCTACTTATCTAGGACCGTCTTTCTGTTTGTTTGGTTTGTATGCAATTTACTTTTGTATGTTTGTTTGGTTTGTATGCAATGGATATGTTTGTTTTTAATCATGCTTTGAAGATAGAGAGAGAGAGCATGAGAAAAACCATTGCCATAGTTTGAAATTTGGATATTAGGAAGGCCAGAAAAAGAAATGCTTTTGATAATGTGAAGAAAATCTAGTAGCTGCACTACTGCAGGGACAATGAAGCAAGGTTCTCTCCAACACCCGATAAGAAATGTGCAACGGACTAATTCCCCCAAGATACCAAACTTCCTTGTACCAAAGTTCTTTTTAAATTTTTACTTTCTACAACTATAACAAGAAAGAAAGGAGAAATGCCACTAAACTATAACTAGGCCGTATCTTAAACAAAGGAGAAATGCCACTAAACTATAACTAGGCCGTATCTTAAACAAAGGAGAAATGCCACTTAACTGCAGTATTTATATACACTTCTAGCATTTCTGGACAAACAACACAAGTAAATTGAAGCAAATGCCATGTTAAAGAAATTGCAGCAAATGCCATGGAACAAATCTTGAATTATACATCAAATTCCAAATCAGGTTCTAAATAACTTACATCACAATGAAGAAGTTCAATTACATGATCTTAAATATAAAATGACTTGCACAACCTAGAACTTGTCAAAATACAAAACTATAATTTCCCGTGTTGCAAACAATAAAGCAACCGGTAAACCTTCTCCCTTTTGTACAATCTTGCATTCTTCCCTTCAATGGACTCCAATTTGTACGAACTCGAGCCTTAATAAAAAAGGGTATAAGCATAAATCAAAATCTCGGAGAGCAGATCATACGAATTTACAGATCACAAAAAAAAAGTATAAGCAAAAATCAAAATCTCGGAGAGCAGGTATTCGAAATCTCGCAGAGCAGTAGAGGAAAAGCAGAAAAGAAATAGGGTAAGGGGAAAAGAAGGAATGGAGGAGAAGTTACCTCAATCTCGAAATCGAAACCCACCTTCTTCAAAACTTCTTTGAAATTATAGAAAACAAGAAATCGGGTCACACAGAAAGAAGAAGTTCGAAAACGCAGAAAATAAATAGGGGAAGGGAAAAAGAAGAAATGGAGGAGAAGTTATCTCAATCCCGGACTTCTTGACTGTTAACGAAACCTCCTATTCTCTGCGAATCAAAGAGGAAGGAAGGGAGAAGGAGAAGGTGTGTTGGTTTAGGTCATTCGAAGAAGGGGTGTGAGGAATCGAAGAAGAACGAATAAAGGAATGGGTTTTGCTTCTATGTGTAGGGGGAGTTTGGGTATTTTGTTGCATATATAAAACGACGTCGTTTCATATAATCCCCAAATAATGCATCAAAACCGAAAGTTAAGTTAATAGCGCTAGGGTTAATATTTTTTATTAATTTTAGATAATAACAATTTATAATTTAAAATATTTAATAATAATAATTTAAAGTGTAAAAGTATAATTTTTTCAACAAGTATACCAATCTTCATGATGAAAGAGATGATGACTATTTCAGTAAAATAGTGAAATTTCAGTGTATATGATTACTTTTTTTAATACCGATTTTTATAATTAAAAGCCTCAATATTTTGTACTCTCGCCCCAATAATAGCACATCATTATTAGGGGTTCTAGGCATCTTAGGCTATATTAGACTGTCAGGTAATTTTAAATCAATTTACTAATGAAAAATGATTAGGAAATATACCAAAATAGAGCACGCTGAACATTTACTACTACAATCTAACATTAAATACATTTAATACTAACGAAATTTTTTTTTATTAAAATACAATTATGCCGAACTTTTTTTCCATTTTTCCAGATTTCCAAAATTGATATTTTCACTATATTTCATATTTTATTTTTTATTTGAAACTTTCCCAGCAGCATTAATACTATGTAAATATTCTTTAATATCTATAAAATAATTATTTAAAGATAAATCATATATATTCATAAAATGTAAATGTTATTTTGCATTGAATTAGTAAAATAAATAATAATAGTTATTTGACTGTAAACATTATTAGTATTTTCAAATAGAAATATTTTGCGCATAAAAATTGTAAAGTAAATAATCACGGTTAATAATATTCTTTATTTCAATTAATGTTTTTAGTGTTATTTCATAACACCGATAACTAATGAATAAATATTTACAATATTTAAAGTTTTTCTATATAATTTTGAAATAGTATATGTATTTTATTTTGTCTCTAAATAAATATTTTTAATCTAAACTTTTTGAATTACAAAATATATATATTTACTTCATTTTAAGAAACTCATAACAAACTGTTATTTGTAATAAAATAGATACTTATAGTAAAACTATTTTAATATGGATCTTAAATTGTTTTTAAATAAGATTGCTTTAGAAATAACCTTCGTTATATAAGATATATTAATCGAAATTAATTGTCTTATTTGTATAAAAATCAAAACTAAAACAAAAATAAATACAATTACATAATTATGGTAAATAGTTTATGCCTTTATTGTTCCGAAAAAGGCAATTACCAATCACTCGATTGTTTATAAAGGAAAAAATCGGAACAAACAAGCTGTAAAATCATTGAATACTATAACTATGTTATTTATTTAATGGTTTTAAAAAAAAAATTCTAAATGCTTAGGTAAATAGCTCATTTGCTACGTTTTTTTACTAAATAATTTAAGGATGAGAAATGCGTGTGGTTGGCCTGGCAGAGGGCAGTCCGGAAGATGATCATTTCGTCTGCTGAACGGTTGGGGCCGTATTTTTAAATGCATAAAAAACTTTTTTGTATTTTTTATTTTTTTTAATTAGTTTATATGGACTAACCTCTCAATATCAGGAGTATTCAAAAATCGTCCAGATCATGTAATTCTATCCGGACTGAACTGAAATTAATCAGCCTAGATGATTTTTCCCTTCCATTTGGACGGTTCGTTCTTCTTTTAAGAGAAGACCGAACTTTCAGTTCAATCAAAAATTTCAGTCAATTCTGGACCAAACCGACCGAACCGTCCATATAACTCTTTATATATATAATTTTTAACCCTACCTCACTTCTCCAGCCTTGTATGCCTCCAACCAAAACCCTCTCCTTCACTCTCATTCACTCTCTCTCTCTCTCTCTCTCTCTCTCTCTCTCTCTCTCTCTCTCTTGTAAATCTCTCTCTCAAAGCCCTCTCCCTTCTTCTCTTTCGAGTAATCAAAATTGGCATGCGAAGGTGAACTGATCCTATCCCTACCAAAAGTTGCCCTCTCTCTAAAGGTTTTTACGAACGCACTTGGTATTGATGGCAAGTTGAGGTAATGTTCTGAAAAAGAGAGCGTCTTTGAGGAAATCGGCTCTGTGATAAAGGATCCCAAAGTTGGTTGAAGCCCTACTACCTACATTAGTTCAGTATTCGAAACCTCTCTTCGTGGGCGCTTAGGTTAGCAGGTCTTCTGGTCGAGTTTTCCCTCTACTTTTTGGTTATATACCAACTCACCTACCTGGATCAGTAGATTCCCCTGATTAAGCGGATTCAGCTTCGTATGAAGCGACTGCAGATTACTAAGCCGTGGATCGAGATCTTAGGATCTAGCTAGACAAGACTTATTACACTTTTGGGAAAGCCCATACGGCAGAACGAGAGCCTTTCATAAGGAAAGAGTGCCAAGTTCTGCCTCAGATCTGAGACGTTCCATCTCTCATCTCTCTCCCTCGTCTCATATCTGAGATGTTCTCGAAGCTTCTAAGATTCGAGCAACCCCTCATTCTTCTTATTCTATCCTTCACGACTTCATGTTCTACACTAAAGCTTCAAGGAAATTAATTGCGTCGTGGATCTATACTTACGTCGTGGATGTGAAATGATGATGGTTTGTTCATGTTTGATGGTCCATGAAGGAAGTCGGAGGTCGAGAGTATGTTCGGGTCTGGTCTGTTTGTGTTCTCTTACTTGCGTCATGGATATGTTCTTCACGATTTCACAATCTGTTTATGCGTGATTTTGTTCTGTTTATTGTTAAATAATAAATTTATTGTAAAACAAGTATTTAGACTGTTTAGACAGCCTGAACCGACCATTGAATTTCAATCTGGTCGGCCCAGTTTTTTTCTAGATTTTCAATCGTCTTATTTTTTTACAAAAATCTGATCAGACCGACCGCTTGAACACCCCTACTCAACACTGAGGATACCCAATTACTGAAAATCTAGACCCTTAGGGTTGTTTAGTGTGAGGGGAAGTTTGGTCCAATACTTGAAAAGTAGTAGATGCCTTTCTTTACCTTTGTTTGGTTACACAAAAATTTAAGAAACTACGGATTGCCGGAATCCCCAAAATGCATGTTTCAAGGGTATTTGAAACCCTTCTTGATTGGGGGTTATCCAGATCTTAGAAAATCACCAATAATGAATTTGCCAAATTAACCTTCCATTAGATTTATTTTTGTTATTGGGTTTGGACTTTCGAGGTCAATTATTTGGCCTAAAAATGTGATTTTGGCCTGAAAATTACATTTTTGGCATGAATATGGTGTTCTAAAAAAGTAGTAGGGGCGTAGCATGAAAATGGGATTCCTGAAAATTGCATTTACATCATTTGTGAAAGAAAGTTGAGAGAAAGCGTCATAAGAAGATATAGAGAGGAACAGAGAATACTAAACTATTTAGAGAATTAGAAGAAATCAAAGGAGAGAGACGAAGATGAAATTGCAGAGAGAGAAAGATCGTGGCTTAAGAAAAGATGAAATTGCTGTTGAAATATGTCCATAAAATAGTGTGCAATAACTATTTATTTGTATTTAGTTATTTTTCAGACATTTATATTACTGAATTTTTTATGAATAAACTGAAAGTTTTATTTTAAATTAAAGCGTGTTTATAAATTACTCAAGTCCTGTAACTATTGTCAACGAAAGAAGAGTGAAGACAGAAGCGTCCCCAGAAAAACTCTTCTGAAATAGTTCAGAACGATATTCGTAGTCTTAGGATCGATTGGGCAATCGAACCTGATTATGACTGTTAGGTTGAACTGTTGGATGTCAGTCTTGGGGCATAAGAGTGGAGACTCAAATGGTTAACCTAAGCATGTTATGAACATGTTGAATAGACCGGTAACAAATTATTAAAGCTCAAAACTGTTTACCTAGCTCTAAATGTAATTGTTACATCTTAAGGGTATTTTTGTAATTATCTTAATTCAGAGATGAATATATAACTTGACTTGGTTAGTTGTTATCTTTGATATGTCAAATGAGTGAGTTCGAATTGGCGGACAATGCCTTAGTGGTTGAGATTGTAATTTAATTAAGTAGGAGCTATATGATTCACAAATATGAAAACTCATGGTTGGATTGCAAAAATAACAATATCACATTATGCTTTTATTAATGGGTGTGTGAATAAATTAAGTTGGCCAAGTATTCGATGAAATGATTGATCGAATAAGACTTGTGAATTGTATAAGATAATGAACTATAATGTCTTTTTTATTCACAGTCAATAAATGAGTTAAGCAAATAATAGCAAGAGAGGTAAACAGTAATTTTTTATTCACAGTCAATAAATGAATTAAGAAAATAATAGCAAGAGAGGTAAACAGTAATTTTACATTTCACTATTGTTAGTTATATTCACGGTGAGTGTTATGTTAAAATATTATGTGAACCGTGAAAATAAATAATGTTTATTTACACCAACAGAAAAGTAGCGCGCATGAATCAAGAGTTGATTCGGCATCGAACTTATAGTGGAGTCATACGATGTCAGGATTAAATAGGTCGGGAATTTATGGAGATAAATTCACCAGATATTTGAATCCTAAACTTTTTTCATGTGGTTCCATTCGGTCTCAAAAATAGTTCAGAGAGCAGGAATACAAAAATGAACTAAGTTGGACCAAAATGTGTTTTGGTGCCAAGGCATATTTCCTACACCTATATTTGATAGGTGATGTCACTTAAGTTAGTTAAGTGTAATTGTTGTATTCAATTAATTATTTATTATTTTTAAATATTAGATAATTAGTTAAATAAAATAAAATAATTTATTAATTGACAATGATCAATTATATTTATCAATTGGATTGATGAATTTCGATACAACTAAACTCTAAGAGATAATGTAATTTCAGCAATAATAGATTATTAAGAGAATTTTTGAAAATTTTATAATGTATTAGTATATTTGTAAATACTAAAAATTGTCCTTTGATAAATATCTAATAGTAATTTGATTGTAAATAGATAATGAGGATAATGTACAGTTATTGTTATCAACATACAAAAAGAAGAGAAAAATGTTTTCTCCTCTCACTACTGTTGCCGCCGAAATTAATCTGAAGAAGGGTGGTTGTTGGTGGACTAATTCAGAAATCGTTCGTGAACGATCAACTTCGTGATTTTGATCTTAAAGCTTGAAGAACACGAAAAACGCTCAAGGGAGTTCGACCAGTTCAAAAAATTTTCGATACAGAGTAAAGGTAAAAAGTCATTTTTCCGTAATATATTCATTTTAATATCGTATATGAATGATCAAACTAAAATTAGTTTTAAATTATTTAATATGATTAAATAAGTTAAATAAAAAAACTTTTGATATTCCGCCCACGAACGCTCGTGGTGCAAATATATTTTTCTTTAATTTTAAAACTGATCGATCCTAGCAATTGATATCAGAGTGTAGGATTAAGATTATGCATATAGATAATTAAAACTAACGTATTGTGAATTTTATGGATATTGGCTTATGTTTGTATGATATATTCGGAATTGTTTTGAATATATTTTGTGATTGGATCTTGAACTATTGACTCTAGAAATTTTTTATTTAGAATTGATGTACGCCAAATTTGAGGCTTAGAACTTTATGTAATTTAATTATTGAAATTGTTGTAAATTTTAAATTTGTTGTAAATTCTTTGTCGCCTTGAAATCTCACCGAAAATCGCTCGAAACCATCACCGAGAAGTCGCCAGACAGCCCCCGAGAAGATGGCAGTACGCCACTGTTCGTGCCGGTACTGTTCAGTGGTAGTACTATTCAGGCCGGTACTGTTCACTGCTTGCCGCCACTTGCCGCCGCTGGCCTCTGCTGCCATGTGTTATCCCTTGCATGGTAGAGTCCTAATCGGATTAGGAAACCTACAAGTTTTGGAAACCCTTATTTCAGGAAACCCAGAGTTTTTGAAATTCAAATTTTGAAATATGATTTCAAAATCAATTTTAATCCCTTATTTAATTTGGTAAATTTTTCAAAACTTGTATGATTATTATTTATTTTAAAAATATTTTTAAAAATAAATCAATTTACTAATTACTTGGTAATTAGTTTATCAAAGTAAAAATATGTTGAAAAATTAAAATTGAAAATTGAAAATTATTTTTAAAAATGTGACTAATATTTTATAAAGTGTCATAAAATGGTGGGACAACGTGGAGACAAAGGAGCAAATTGCAAACGCCATGGAGATTAGTTCATAAATTAATTTATAATTTATTTATTATTCTTTTATGGGTTGTAATTAGAAATGAGCTAATATGGAGGTTAAATTTAAATGTATAATTTACTTTTAATCACGCATCATCATATAACATGCCATAACGGATATGCCAAGATCAAATTACCATGTAGCATGTACATGCATCATTGTAAATTAATTGATAATGGTTATTATTTAATTACAATGCGAAATTTATAATGGTTATAATTTTAAATTGGGATTTAAAATTAATAAAAGATTTATAAATTTGATCACGTTTTTTAAACTAATAAAAGTTATGTTTTTTGAAAAACAACAAAAAATCTAATCTTTTTCAAAAATTAAGTGGGAGGGTCATTTACGTTGAAACGTTCCCAAGATCTTCAACGCAAACTTGATCGTGCCACAAGAAAGGGTTAGAACTGCCCATAGCGGTCCTCACTTGAATGTGAGAAATTCTAGAATCGCGTCACTTTGAGTCATCGAGTTGCTTCATAAGCTTATACCACTTTATTTATACTTTTCAATAATCATGTCGATATCCCCCTCTCTCAATTATTCTTAACGTGAACAAATTCAACGGTGAAAATTATGTGGATTCGAAATGAAATCTTAATAGCGTGCTGACGGTAAAAAAACACAAGTTCGTACTCACTACCCCTTGTCCTCTTGAGCCTATTGCTTAATCTACTCAAGAGGAAAAAGAGATGCGTATGCTTCTTGGCTGTGTTCTGATGGGATCGCCAAATGTTACATCTTAGCATCCATGAGCAATGTGTTGCCATAGCTGCATCAGACCTTTGAGGCCGTCACTGATATGATATGAAACATCACTAAGATGTTCAGGGATCAGGGTCGGCAAGCCAGACAAACAGTTGTGCGTAACTTCTTGAACTGTAGGATGGAACCTGGAACTCCTGTCAGAAGCTAACTTTACTGAAAGTATGCCTTCCAGCTCTAGCTATAAGAAGAAACAAAGATGAGGTCCAAGGAAAGCGAAGAAGCAGAAGCCAAGAGCTTCCAAAGGCAAGAGCACCGCAAGAGTAGACAAGTCGAGAGACAAGTGTCATCACTGTGGAACTACTGGTCATTGGAAACGCAACTGCCCAGAGTATCTCAAAAGGTTGAGATCTAAAGGTATAGTAATGGCTATTAAGGCCTGTTATGTAGTTGACTCTACGTTTTCTTGGATTGTAGACTCTACAGCTACTAACCACATCTATTGCTCCCTATAGGGGTTCAGGGAAATCAGAAGGCTTGACGAGGACGAGTTCAACTTTCACTGGGAGAATGAAGCACTAGTATCAGCTGCATGAGGGGGAACTTTTAAATTATGTTTTGAGAAATATTTTATTATTTTGCGTGATGATTATTATGTCCTGAGTTTTAGGAAGAATTTGATCTCTATTGGTGCATTAATTGAGCAAGGATTTCATCTAAAACTCATTGATAAAAATATTGGTATGTTTAAAAATGAATGTTTAATTACTATCTCACGAATGATTAATAAATTGTTTCGTATAAAACCTGTAGTACCCATGATTTGTGACATTGAAGTGAATATAGATTCACATAGGGATAGTCAAAGGTTAAAGTATGTCTCAACCGATCTAATCTATTTATGTCACTTACGTATTGGACATATTAGCCTAGACAGGATTAAAAGACCTGTGAAGGATGGTCCTTTGCAATATTTAAGTGTGGGTTCACTACCCACATATGAATCCTGTATAGAAGGCAAAATGACCAAGAGACATTTTTTATCAAAAGGTGAAAGTGTCACTCAATTCCTTGAACTCATACAAAGTGATGTATGTGGGCCATTGAATATTCAAGCAATAGGGGGTTATGAATACTTCGTAACCTTCAATAACGACTACTCATGTTTTGATCATGTTTATCTAATGCATCAAAAGTCTGAAACATTTGAAAAGTTCAAAGAATATAAGGCATTCAAAGCTTTTAGTACATTAACTCTATTATGTAGAGTTCAAAGGAAACTTTGAGATCCTCATGAAGGGATGAAAGTCGTAGGATGCAAATGGATCTATGAGAAGAAAAGAGGTCTGGATGAGAATGTAGAGAAATTCAAAGCTAGGCTAGTAGCCACGGGCTACACCCAAAAGTAAGGTATAGATTACAATGATACCTTCTCACCGGTAGCCATGTTTAAATCCATCTGAATCCTTTTTTTCATTGTTGCAGCCCTTGATTATGAACTTTCATAAATGGACGTCAAGATTGCCTTTCTGAATGAAAATCTTGAAAATATCATTTATATGGCTCAACCAGACGGGTCATGGAGAAAGGCTAAGAGGGAAAAGTTTGCGAATTGCAGAAGTCCATTTATGGACTTAAGCAAGCATCACGGTCGTGGATTATGACATTTGACGAAACTATTAAGAACTATGGTTTTGAATAGTTGGTGAACAAACCAAGCGTGTAAGCTGATACACGAAGGGGGGGTATTTTTCTAGTCCAGTACATAGATGATATTCTACCTATTGGGAATGATGTAGGAAAATTGACCGATGTCATGTTTTGGCTTGTAAAGCAATTTGACATGAATGATCTTAGAGAAGCTACATTTGTCTTAGGTATTCAGATCTTTCGAGATTGGAAGAACAAATAATTGACACTTTCTCAAGCATCTTATATTGATAAGGTGTTGGATCGCTTCAATATGCAATACTCCAAGAAGGGATTTTTTCCCTTTAGACATGGAGTTAGCCTCTCCAAGGAGCAGTATCCCATGAATTCTCAAGAAGAGGAAGACATGGGAAGGATACCCTATGCCTCAGCCGTAGGAAGCCTCATATTGGCGATGTCTTACACTAGCTCTGATATTTGCTATGTCGTGGGCGTAGTAAGTCATTTCCAATCTAATCCTGAAATCGAGCATTGGAGTGCCGTCAAGCATATCCTTAAGTATCTTAGGAGAACAAGGAATTACATGCTTCTATATTCAGGTAGCGATGTGCATATGATGGTGTATATTGATTCCAATTTTCAAGCTGATAAGGACTCTAGGAGGTCTATTTCAGGAACAGTGTTCATCGTGAATGGTGGAGCAGTTGTATGGAGATGTATCAAGAAATCTTGCATTATTGATTCTACTATGGAAGTTGAATATGCGGTTGCTTGTGAAGCTGCAGAGGAGGCTATATGGCTTAGGAAGTTCTTGAAGACTCTGGAAGTTGTTCTAGACGCTGACAAGCCCATGACACTTAATTGTGATAACAGTGGGGTTGTATCGAATTCTTAGGAACCTAGAAGCCATAAGAGATCTAAACACATAGAACATAAGTATCACCTGATTAGAGAAATTGTTCAGCGTGGAGATGTTATGGTTACACATATTTCGGCAGTCAATAACCTAACAGGTCCATTCACTAAGACTTTAAGCATTAAAGTTTTTTAAGGTCATCTGAAGGGCTTGGGGATAAAAGATTGTACACGCCTACTTTAGTCCAAATAGGAGATTGTTGAAATATGTCTATAAAGTAGCGTGTAATAATTATTTATTTGTATTTAGTCATTTCTCATCACATTTGTTTCAGTGAATTTTTTATGAATAAATTAAAAGTTTTATTTTAAATTAAAGCTTGTTTATAAATTACTTAAGTCCTGAAACTATTGTCAACGAAAGAAAAGTGAAGATAGAAGCGTCTCTAGCTGAACTCTTCTGAATAGTTCAAAATGATATTCGTAGTTTTAGGATCGATTAGGCAATCAAATTTGTTTATGATTGAATAGGTTGAACCGTTGGATGTCCGTCTTGGGGCATAAGAGTGGAGACTCAAATGGTTAATCTAGACATGTGATGAACATGTTGAATAGACAGGTAACAAATTAGTTTAGAGCCTAAAACCGTTTACCTAGCTCTAAATCTAATTGTTACACGTTAAGGACATTTTCATAATTACCTTAATCCTGAGGTGAATATGTAACTTGACTTGGTTAGTCGCAATCTTTGATATGTCAAATGAGTGAGTTCGAATTGGCGGGCATTTCCTCAGCTATTGGGATTGTAATTTAATTAAGTAAGAGTTGCGTAATTCAAAGATATAAAAAAATCGGGGTTGGATTGCGAAAGCAACAATATCACCTTACATTTTATTAATGAGTGTTGAATAAATTAACTTAGTCAAGTATTCAATGAATGAATCATTGAATAAGATTTGTGAATTGTACGAGACAATTCACTATAATGTATTTTCTATTTACAGTCAATAAATGAGTTAAGAAAATAATAACAATAGGGATAAAATGGTAATTTTATATTTCACTTTTGTTACTGATATTCACAATGAGTATATGTTAAATATTATGTGAACCGTGAAAATAAATAGAGTTTATTTACACCATCAGAAAAGTAGCGCGCATGAATCGAGATTGATTAGGCATTGAACCTATAGTGGAGTCATATGATGTCAGGATTAAATAGGTCAGGAATTTATAGAGATAAATTCATGGGGTATTTGAATTCTAAGCTTTGTTCATGTGGGTTCATTCGGTCTCAGAAATAACTCAGAGAATAGGAATGGAAAAAATGCTAAAATGTGTTTTGGTGCCAAGACATATTTCCTACACCTATATGTGATAGGTGATGCCACTTAAATTAGTTGATTATAATTGTTATATTGAATTAATTATTTATTATTTTCTAATTATTAGATAATTAATTAAATAAAATTAATTAATTAACTAAATGATAATGGTCAATTATATTTATCAATTGGATTGATTTAATTTTGATACAACTAAAACTCTATGACATCATGTAATTTTTGGCAATGATAGACAATTAGGGAAATTTTCAGAAATTTTATAATATATGGGTATATTTATAAATACCAAAAATTACCCTTTGATAAATATCTAATAGCAATTTGATTGCGAATAGATAATGATGATAAGATATAGTTGTTGTTATCAACACACAGAAGGAAGAGAAAACATTTTCTCCTCTATTTACTGTTGCCGTCGAAATTAATCTGAGGAAGAGAATAGTTGATTTTTCTTCTTTAATCGTTTTGAGAGCCCACACTCAAATCGCTATATAAAATTCTTCTGAGAGATATTTCTAAAATTAATGGGTGGTTGTTGGTGGACTAATTCAGAAATCTTTCATGGAAGATCAAGTTTGTGATTTTGATATTAAAACTTGAAGAACACGAAGAGCGCTCGAGAGAACCTACCAGTTCAGAAATTATCCGATACGGAATAAACGTGAAAAAACATTTTCCCTTAATATATTCATTTTAATATCGTATATGTATGATCAAACTAAAATTAATTTAAAATTATTTAATATGATTAAATAAGTTAAGTTGAATTTTTCTATATTATGCCTACGAACCGTTCGTGGTTCAAATCTAATTTTTTCAATTTTAAAATCGATCGATCCAAGATATTATGGAGAGAGAGATAGCTTGGCATGAGAAGAAGATGAAATTGGAGAGAGAGGAAAAAAGTTGTAGTTTCTCCCTTTTTACAAGCAGACTATTTTTTTTCCTTTAAAAATTGAAGAATTTGACATTTATAGAGAGAAATGCAATTATCATAATTATAGCATTAATTTAGTATAATGGTAACATTATAAAGTAATAATTTATTTACAATATTCTCACTATTATCATAGTATTCTCAACTATCACCAAACACGACAATATTAATTTTTTGAATATATACTTTCTTATAATTATATTCTAACAATCTTATTCAAAAAATATTTTCTTCACAAAATTGTACCTAACGGCCCCTTAAATTTTAAGAAAAGAATCAAACTCAAAACTTTTTATGGTTATGACCATTGATATATTGAAATTTGGAGTTTTTAAACAGATTTATGGCCATTGATATCAATTAAGTAATTATTAACTCATAACCATTTAAAATATTTTTAAACTCACTTGTTAAGTCAGATACCCGTAACTATTTTTACTCACGAGTATTTTTCCCATCCTTATCCGATAATAACTTAACATATATTAACCCTCACAATGTTTTTGGAAAATTCTGGTATTTGGGCTTGCAACCGATTAATTATTCGAGCCCTGAGTTAACGATCAAGTAATCTTCCAGTGGTCCGATGTGGATCGAACTTGTGACTTTTGAACATCAAACTCAGAGTCTAACCAATTGAGCTACATTTCAAAGTTAATCGTAATAAATTTGTTTTAAATGAGTGTTGAGCTCGTTGTTCAGTAATACTAACATTAACCTACCCATTCCAATGGATCCTTTTATATATATATATAGGTACCTGTGTCCTATTAGGTATTACCCACACTCACCCATTTTATTTAAAATGGATATGAGTAGTAAGAATTTAATATGAGTATTTAATGCGCATCCACATACCTTACCCAAATCTACTAATTGTCATCCCTATTATTGTATAACGAACACTAAAAACTACTTACAACATATTTATGATATGTCAATTGACTTATTACCAGATAACTGACTCAAAGCTTTTTAAAGTTTTGAAAATAATATATATTAAGGTACCATAAAATAAAAAACTAAAAATTTATTTTAGCATATATATGACAGTTAATATCAGTTCAGTTATTGTCAAATAACGAACTCATGACATCTTTTAAAAGATTTAATGGTCAATATCAGTTGATGAATTATTACTAAATAACGAACTCAAGACTTCTTTTAACAGATCTATGATAGTTCATGTTTCGTTGAGTTATTACGCTAAATAACAGACTCACAACATATTTTAAGGGAGTTATGACAATTATTATCATTTGAGATATTATCAAATAGTGAACTTAAATTTTTTCTCTTAAAATATTGATAACCTTTACTTAAAAATGAGTTATTATCAAACAAAGAAACTTCATTTAAGGAATTGTGATGGTTAATATCAATTTAGATATCATCAAATAACAAACTCAAAAATTCTTTTAACACAAAATTTTTAAAAAAAAAATTATATAACACCATAATATGGATTGCTATTATAAATATTTGATAATGTATTGTTTAAAATATAAATTAATAAAAATATAAATTATTTTAAATATAAGTGAATGTATAATCTCAATAGTCACGTTGAAGTGCTTCATAGCGTTACTTAACCTAAGAATAGGCCGAAATGTAACCGTTAGAAATGCACTATTTTCATAAAGAAGGAAAAAAGATGCTCTTTCTGTCAGCCATTAAAGCTTTGATCTCTTTCCCAAACTAAATTATTTTTCTGCAGCTCACTTTCTCGTTTACAGCGAGAATCTAATCTAAAAATCTACCCCCCAGATCTCATTTACACTCCCAATTAATGCTTAGGCTTTTTTCTTTTCTATATAACTTACATCAACCCTTTCCTCTTCTTCCAACTCCATATATATGTTAGTAGAGCACCAGTGAAGGATGGCGGTTTTATGGTGAATGGTTTCTGGTTTTGTGAGGGCTTGTGGTTGGTATAATTAAGGGGAGCTCCCTTTGGTTCAAAATAAGGAGGGGAGTGATGGTTGAAACTGCCGCGATTTCATGCATGCCTCTGGGGTGCGCAGGATTGGAGATGAATAGTGTGCACCTTAAGGGTTTGCATGTAGTCGGAGCTGTGTTTGTCTTCTCCTCTCTTTACTTGGATTGAAGGGAGCTCCCTCCCTCTCTCTCTCTCTCTCTCTCTCTCTCTCTCATTTTTCGTTTTTTTTTGTTTAAATTTTATGTGAGATACGATACTTATAAATATCCCAGTGTTGCATAATCATTTTTTCAAGCAAAACCAAGATATGGGTTTGGGTTTTGCATCAGTTTGATTATGAATATTTTACCTACTGTTATAATTGATTACGCTTAGTAAATATTGAAAATGAAAATTGTGAGATTTTATTTATTATTATTGTTTTGTGAAGATGCGTCGTTAGGTGTTTTGTTTCTATTGTTTTTTTTTTCTCGTTGAGGCGAACCTTGACCTTTGCTCGGGCATGTGTGGATTCTTCAGAAAAGTGGAGGTTGCAGTTCAAGTCCCCCGACGTCCCAGATCGCATAAGGGAATAGAAAGTTGGATCTATATTGGATCTCTCTGTCTTGTTTAACAAATTCTATATATATAAGTCTGATAATGCAGGGTATGTTAGTAATAAGATTTATGCACAAATGAGATGATCGACCAAAGTTTAAAACGGTGAATGCGGTACTGTTTAATTTCAAAGCATAGTGTTCATCAGGCCCTCACGAATACGAGAGGAAGGTGTGCCCATGGAGTCTATGGACTGCGGCCGGAGAGCTACCTATCGTCTGAATCGATATGATAAATGTAATTTTGTAAATTGACCAGCAAGTTATTCTACTTAAGAATTTATCTTCTTGAATGGGGGTGTAAGCTTGAGGTAATATAATTTCATTCTCCTTCAAACAAAAAGTAAATTCATAAATTCTCAGCCTCTTTCTTCAATCTTTTCTCTTATACAAAAGTGCAGCTCTCATACTTTTCTTATATAAAAGCGCCGGTCAACCCCTGCACAATTTCTCAAGAGGAATTATGGTCTTATACCCATCTTCTATCTTTTTAACTTGTTGAGCAAAATCAAATGTTACCATTATGGACAATTTATTATCGCGTCTATGTTTTTTGTTCCGATCTCTATCTTTTTAATGTTCAAGGAAAGGTATTGTATGATAGGTATTATTTTATATGCACACCAATGTAATGAAAATCTTTTATAAGAAAAGTTATTTTATATAATTGTCAAATAAAATAATATTCCTAAGAAAACTCTCTTATCTATTTCTACGTAAATGCACCAAATAAACATAAAAAATAGAAGTCTACACTCAAAAGTAATAAAAGATTTTGCTGAGGACAATTGCAGTAACCGGAGAGAGGAATTAAGGGAGCATTACGATTGGGGGTTACATTTATCAAATAAAGTAAGCAGCAGTATTCTTGTAGTTTTTTGCATTAAAAAACGAGGTGGCCTGCAGTTTTCAACCCAAAAGTACAAAAAAACAATTGCTGAATCAGATGAAGAACACCATTTGATCACATGATCCTTTGTTCCTTAGTTTATCAAGAATAGCAAGCCAGGGTATAAAGGAGTACTTTGGAATAAAACCTTGAAACCAGATTAGCTTTGACCATCTTCTTACCTTTGACCATCTTCTTACCTTTGGTTCCTACTTCCTTGTGGGGAACGATCCTCCAAGGCCTAGATTCCAGTGTCACGAGTCTTCCCGATGGGAGTGAGGAGCCCTCAAGTCAAGGTGAAAACCCCAATAAGTTAAACTAGTTGCAAGGCCTTGACTAGGATTGAGAGAGGCGCATTCAGATTTAACGTGGTGAGCTCATTGTCAGATTTTTACATCCCTTTATGTATAAAATACGTGCAGGGGGCCAAGGTTCAGTGAACAAAGAGAGGCATGAAGGATCAAGATGTAATTTTACTGTAAAAATTGAATGATCCTTCAATAAATTGTGCTTACACCATGCTAAGAGAGAGTCCTTGGACTTGGTAACCAACCTCTAGAAGTGCTTTGCTATAGCCGCAAAATTCCAAACTGTCAAGTCTCTCATGCCCAAACCACCCTCGTAAAGTGGATTACACACCACATCCCATGAAACTTTGGCCCCACTATATCTTTCAGTGTTACCATTCCATAGGATGTTCTTGAGGTTAGAATTAATCTTCTTCATGACCTGCTTAGGCGTAATAAGAAGACTTGCCTAGTAAACCTGAATAGCAGTGAGGATTTGCCTTGATAAGTTACAAACTGCTTGCATAGATAGGATAAATGTCTACTCTCCCATTGTCTACTCTCCCATTGGTACCTCTCATTGATAAGTATTTTCCTTATTTCACTAGTAGATTTTCTATCACCAAATATCACCAGCAAAATCAGCATCGGAGTAACCTCTAACATTAATATCATCACCTCTGACATTATTTTATCATCAGCTTGGTGGTATGTCAAAGCTTTACTTAAAGTTCCTTGAATATATCTAAGTGTACGTTTCACAACTAACCAATGTGGAATGTCGGAATTACAAGGCATCTGTACTTTTTTTCACAGCTATCTATATATTCTTAGATAATTTTGTTCTTTGTGATAAACTCAACTTCTTTTCCTTCCTATTTCTAGTAATTTTAATTCCAAGCACACAATGAGTTCCAACCATACCTTTCATTTTGAATTTAGTATTTAACCACTACTTTAATCCTAAGACATTCACAAGATCATTTCCAGAAAGTAAAATATCATTGACATGTAAAGATAGAATAATAAAGCAACTCCCACTAATCCACGAACATATGCAATGGTCAACATTGCACTGTGAAAAGTATAATAACATTGTCTTGGAGATTGTTTCAATCCATCTAAGGATTTATTCAATTTATACACTTTATCTTCTTTACCTTCCATTTCATGTACTTGAGGTTGCGACATAAAAATTTCTTCGTTACGTTCACCATTGAAAAAGGCTGTTTTAACATCCATTTGACGTAGATCCAAGTCTAATTATGCAACTAGAGACATTAGTATGTTGGTGACAGTTGATTTTAAAATTAATTAAAAATAAGTTTGAACCACGAATGCTTCGTGGGTGGAATATTAATTTTTTTTCAACTAACTTATTCAATCAAATTAAATAACTTAAAACCAAATAACGTGCGATTATGCATATATGACATTAAACAAGAAGATAATGTTAGAAATTTTTTTACTTATACTTTATATCAAATAATTTCTAAATTGGCGGAATTTTTTCGAGCGATCTTCGTGTTCTTCAAATTTTGGGATCCGAATCACGCGCTTGAACTCTAAGATCAATTTGTGAATTTCATACACCAACAACCACCCGTTATTTTCAGAAATATAACTCACAAGAATTTTGTGTAGAAATTTGAGTGTTGGCTCTCAAAACAATTGAAGAAGAAAAATCAAAACTTTTTCTTTCAATATAATTTTTGGCGGCAACAGGGAGGGAGAGGAAAACATTGTTCTCATTTTCTTTGTTAACAAGCAATTGTATCTTATTCAAGATTTATCTACAATCAGATTAGATATTGATAAAATATAATTTTTGATATTTACGAATATACCGACATATTTTTAAATTTCTAAAAATTCACCCCATATATTCATAATTGCCGAAAATTATAATATTCCCTTGAGTTTGAGTTGTATCGAGATTCATCAATCCAATTGATAAATTAATTGATCATTATCAATTAATTAATTTTTTATTTACCAATTATCCAATAATTAAAACATAATAAACTAATTGATTTCAATACATATAATCACACTTAACTAATTAAGTGATATCACCCATCACATATAGGTGTAGGAAATATATCTTGGCACTAAACACATTTTGATCTAATTTACTTCGTTTCTCTATTCTGTTCTCATGAGCTATTTCTGAGACCGAATGGATCCACATGAACAAAGCTAAGGATTAATGTAATTACAAAAATACCCTTAAGGTGTAACAATTAGATTTAGAGCTAGGTAAATGATTTTGGACTCTAAACTAATTTGTTATCGGTCTATTCAACATGTTCATAAGATGTCTAGGTTAACCATTTGAGTCTCCACTCCCATGCTCCAAGACTGGCATCTATTGGTTCAACCTAACAGTCATAATCAGATTCAATTTCTCAGTCGATGCTAAGACTGTGAATATCATTCTGAACTTTCTCAAAAGAGTTCATCTGGAGACCCTTAGAATTCGTTACAGACCTATTCCCAGGATTCGTTACACACCTACTACTATCACAATAAAGTGTCATGGGTTTGTCAACGTCTAGAATAACTTTCAGAGTCTTCAAGAACTTCCTAAGCCATACAATCTTCTTTACAGCTTTACAAGCTGTCACATATTCAGCTTTCATGGTACAATCAGCAATGCAAGATTGCTTGATACTTCTCCATACAACTGCTCCACCGTTCAAGATGAACACCGATCCTGAAGTGGGTCTCCAATAATCCTTATCTGCTTGAAAATCGGAATCAATATACCCCATCATATTCAGGTCAGTACATTAATACACAAGCTTGTAGTTCCTTGTTCTCCTCAAATACTTAAAGATATGCTTGACGACATTCCAATGCTCGATTCTAGGATTAGATTGAAAATGACTCACCATGCCCACGATATATCAAATGTCTGAACCTGTGCAAAACATCGTATACATGAGACTTCCTACGGTTGAGCCATAAAGTAATTTTTCTCATGTTTTCCTCTTCTTGAGGAGTCTTGGAAGACTTCTCCATGGAGAGGTCGACTCCATGTCTAAAACGAAGAAATCATTTCTTAGAATTTTGCATACGGAAACGATCCAACACCTTATCAATATAAGATGTTTGAGATAATGTCAATTGACAAATGTAACTTCTCCAAGATCTTTCGTATCAAATTGTTTTACAAGTCAAATCTTGACATCATATAATTTTCTTACATTATTCCCAATGAGTAGAATATATCTATGTACAAGACTAGAAAAATAACCTTCCCTTCGTGTATCAACTAATACACACATGGCTCGTCCACTAACTATTCAAACCCATAGTTCTTAATAGTTTCGTCGAATCTAATAATTCCACGATCGTGATGTTGCTTAAGTCTATAAATGGAGTTTTGCAGTTCACAAACTTTACGCTCTTGGCCTTTCTCCATGAACCAGTCTGATTGAACCATATAAATGTGCTCATCAAGATTGTCATCAGAAAAGAAGTCTTGATGTCCATTTGTCAGATTTCATAATCAAGGGTAGCATCAATGGACAAAAGAATTCGGATGGATTTAAGCATGGCCATCGGTGAGAAGGTATCCTCGTAGTCTATACCTTCTTTTTGGGTGTAGCCCTTGGCTACTAGCCTAGCTTGGAATATCTCTATATTCCCATCCAGACATCTTTTCTTCTTATAGATCCATTTGCATCCTACGTGTTTTACCCATTTAGTAGGATCTACAAGCTTCTAGACTTCGTTCGAGTACATCGAATGTATCTCAACGTTCATGGCTTCTTGCCATAAGTTTACTTCAGGACCAACCATGACTTCTGAATATGAGACATATTCATCAAGGTCCTTATCTAAGATAGTTGTCAAAGCTTCTTCATAGGACATATACCTCTCAGGTTGTCTCACAACCCTTCCACTACGTCGAGGCTCCATAGGTTCTGGCTCCTGTCGTGGTTCTTCCATTACTGAATCAGAAACAATTTCTGATTGGGGAGTCGATGTCCTCCCACTCAATAATTCCTCTAGCACAACTGTGTTTCTTGGCTGTACACTTTTACTGTAATCATCTTCCAGAAAATGAGCATTCGTGCTAATGAATGTTTTCTGGTCAGTCATACTGTATTAGATGTACCCATTCGCTCCTTTAAGATATCTTACGAACATGTATAACTCTGAGCCACTGGCCAACTTGCATGTCTTTAGTTTTAGAACATGTGTTGGGCAACCCCATATTTTAAAATGGTTAATAGATGACTTTCGGTCATACCATCTTTCATATGGTGTACCAGGCACCATCTTCGATGGAAATTGGTTTAGAATATATGCCGTTTTTTCAAGGAATATCCCCATAAGGAATCTGGGAGGGATGAGTAACTCATCATGGATTTAACCATATCCATCGGAGTTTGATTCATTCTCTCTGACATACCATTTTGCTGTGGCTACCAGATGATGTAAGATGAGAAAGAAAACCTTCTTACTTAAGAAAGTCTTCGAACTCTCAAGCAAGTACTCTCCACCACAATCGAACTGTAGTGTTTTGATTTATTTGTCTAATTACTTTTCAACCAAGGCCTTATACTCTTTGAAGTTTTCAAAGGTTTTAGAGTATTCATGCATTAGATAAAAATGATTAAAACGTGAGTAGTCATCAGTAAAAGTTATAAAGTATTCATAACTTCCTATTGCTTAGATATTCATTGGCCCACATACATCACTATGTATGAGTTCAAGGATTGAGCGACTCTTTCACATTTTGCTGAAAAAGTTATTTTAGTCATTTTGCCTTCAATACATGATTCGCATGTGGGTAGTGATCCCATATTTAAAGTTAGTAAATGAGTTCCTTCACAAGTCTTTTAATCCTGTCTATGCTAATATGCCCAAGGCGTAAGTGCCACAAATAGGTTAGATCGGTTGAGTCATACTTCAACCTTTTACCATCCCTTTGTGAATCATTATTCACTTTAGTCACATATCATTGGAACTATTGATTTTACGTGAAACGGTTTATTAAACATGCATGCAACAGTAATTAAACATTCATTTCTAAAAATACCAATATCTTTATCAATTAATTTAAGATCAAATCCTTGCTCAATTAATGCACCAATAGAAATAAGATTCTTCCTTAAAATTGGGATATAATAAAAATCATGTAAAATAATAAAATGTTTCTTAAAACATAATTTAAAAATTCTCACAAATATGACCGATACTAGTGCTCCATTACCCAAGCGGAAGCTGTACTCGCCCTCGTCAAGTCTTTTGACTTTCATGAACCGCTGTAGGGAGCAACATATATGGTTTGTAGCTGCAGAGTCTACAATCCAAGAAAAAGTAGAGTCAGCTACATAACCGGCCTCAGTAACCATTACTATACCTTTAGATCCCAACCCTTTGAGATACTCTACGCAGTTGCGTTTTCAATGACTAGCAGCTCCACAGTGATGACACTTGTCTTTCGACTTGTCTACTCTCGCGGTGCTCTTGCCTTTGGCAGCTCTCTGCTTCTGCTTCTTCGCTTTCCGATGACCTTTTATCTGTTTCTTTTTAGAGCCAGAGGTGGAAGGCGTTCTTTTAGTAAAGTTAGCCTATCCTGACTTCCTCTTGCCCTTCAGAAACAGAGTCTTAGTATATTGTAGCTCCTTTATGAGTTCAGGAAGTGAGTACTTTAGCTTATTCATCGAATAATTAAGCTTGAAATTCTCAAAGGTACTAGGCAATGGCTCTAGGATCATATCCACCCGAGTCTCACTATCAACCTTAGCACCCATGATCTCCATCTCATCCAGATAAATTATGATCAAAATCATATATTCTCTGACAGGGGTTTCAAGTTTCATCCTGCAGTTCACGAAGTTGCGTATAACTATCTGTCTGGCTGGACGATCTTGATCTCGGAACATTTTGATGATGTTCAACATCATATCAACGACAATTTCAAAGTTTTGATGCTGTTGTTGTAAAATATTGCTCATAGATGCCAAGATGTAACATCTGCTGATCTCATCGGAACGCAGCGAAGAAGCATAAGCATCATTTTCCCTCTTGAGTCTATTCGGCAATAGGCTCAAGGGGACAAGAGGTAGTGATCACAAACTTGTGCTTTTCTACCGTTAGCACGACATCAAGATTTTGCTTCCATTCCACATAATTTTCACAAGTAAATTTGTTCGCGTTAAGAATAGTAGAGAGATGGGATAACGACATGATCAGTGAAAAGAATAAACAAAACGGTGTAAATAAATGCTCAATCGTTTAGGAAAGTATGATGCATGATGCAACTATTTAAATATTTAAAAATCCATCAAAAAATTTCCTTCATGATGTTACGATAAAAAATGATAGCTTGTCTCATCGAATGATGAAGTCTAAACTATCTCCTATCACATTGAGACTCTTCTTGTTTGGTTAATGCTCAAATGTCTCCACATCTAGCTTAACCAATCACCATGAGTTTGGTCACCTTGACTCCATTGACTAGCCCCTAAGTGGGGATTCCAATGTTTTAGTCTAAGTGTTTAACCAATGCATCGACTCATAAAAGTTGCTATGAACTAATAGCTCATCTATGAGACAGCCCTGCTCCACCACTTCCTTTAGACGTATTAGCTTTTCAAGCAACTCGATGACTCAAAGCGACACGCCTCTAAAGTTTCTCCCATTGAAGAGACGACCGCTATGGGCGGTTCTAAACCATTCTTCGTGACACGATCATGTTCGCGTTGAAGACCTTGAGAACATTTCAACGTAAACGACCCTCCTACTTAGTTTTTGAAAAAAATCTTTGGATTTTTGGTTATTTTTCAAAACATAACTTCTATTAACTTGAAAGTAATGAAATTTATATATCCTTTATTTAATTTTAAATCTCAATTTAAAATTATAACCATTATAAATTTCACATTGTAATTAAATTATAATCAATATAATTAATCTACAATTATACATGTACATGCTACATGATAATTTGATATCGGCATATCCCTAGTTCTATATGCTATGTTATATGATGATGCACGATCATAATTAAATCATACATTTAAAATTGACCTCCCTTCTGGCTCATTTCTAATTACAACCCAAAAATAATAATAAAATATAAATTAATTTACAAATCTTCATGGCGTCTGTATTTGCCTATTTATCATTCAGATTGTCTCACCACTTTGCAACTCTTTACAAAAGTCCATTCTTATTTTAAAATCAAATTTAAAATTTAAAATTCAAAATTTAAATTTTGATTAAAACTCTTTAATTAAGTAAAACTATTTCCCTAATTAAATAATCTGACTAATTATCCTTCATTTTTTAAAACAAAACAAAAGATAAAAAGATAACATTGATAATTATTTTTTGAATTCAAAATTCAAAAGATAAAAAGATAAAATAGATAATTATCCTTGAATTCAAAATTATCTTTTATCCGTTTAAAATTTAAAATTCAAAATTTAAAACCGTAATTGTTATCGCCTAGGGTTTCACAAACCCTAGTCACCATGCAGAGCGCATGAGCGAACAATGGCGGCGACTGGCACTGGAACAGTATCGCGGCAGCCAGAAGAGTAACTCCGGCATGAACAGTATTTTCACGTGAAAAGTGTGCTCAATGACTTCTCGGTGGCTGTCAGGCGACTTCTTGGTGGTGGTTTCGAGCGGCTTCCGGTGACGGTATCGAGGCGAGGATGATTTTACATCAAATTTATAAAATTATAACTTTTGCAACAAAATAAATTACATAAAATCCTATGCCTCAAATCCAGTGTACATCAATTCTAAATTGAAATAAAAACGCCTAGAGCCAATAGTTAAATCTATCATACAAAATCATATGCCAATATCCACAAAATTCACGATATGTTCGTTCCAACTATAATATGCATAATCAAGAACCTCGCTCTGATACTAATTGTTGGGACATGTTGGTTTTAAAATTAATTAAAAACAAGTTTGAACCACGAACGGTTCGTGGGCGGAATATCAAAAACTTTTTTAATTAACTTATTTAATCAAATTAAATAACTTAAAATCAAATAACGTGCGATTACGCGTATATGACATTAAACAAGAAGATAAGGTTATAAACAATTTTTGACTTATACTCTGTATCAGAGAATTTCTGAACTGCCGGAATTCTTTCGAGCATTTTTCGTATTCTTCAAGCTTCGGGATCCAAATCAGGCACTTGAACTCCAAGAACGATTTGTGAATTTCGTCCACCAACAACAACCATTAATTTCAGAAATATATCTCACGAGAATTTTGTGTAGGAATTTGAGTGTGGGCTCTCAAAACGATTGAAAAAGAAAACTAAAAAAAAAATTCCCTCAATATAATTTTCGACGGCAACACGAAGGGAGAGGAGAACGTTTTTCTCCTTTACTTTGTTAACAAGCAACTGAATCTTATCCAAGATCTATCTGCATTCAGATTGCTATTAGATATTGATAAAATGTAATTTTTGATATTTACAAATATGTCCAGATATTTTTAAATTTCTGAAAATTCAACCCATATATTCATAATTACCGAAAATTATAATATTCCCTAGAGTTTAAGTTATATCGAGATCCATGATCCAATTGATAAATTAATTGATCATTATCAATTAATTAATTAATTAATTTTTTACTTACTAATTATCCAATTATAAACTAATTAATTTTAATATATATAATCACACTTAACTAATTAAATGACATCACCTATTGTAGGAAATATGCCTTGACATTAAAACACATTTTGATCCAATTTACTTCGTTTCTCTATTCCTGTTCTCATGAGCTATTTATTAGACCTAATGGACCCACATGATCAAAGCTAATGATTCAAATACCCGGTGAATTTATCTGCATAAATTCTCGAGCTATTTCATCCTAACATCGTATGATTCTACTATATGTTCGATACTGAATCAACTCTCGATTCATGCGCGCTACATTTTTTGTTGGTGTAAATAAATCCTTTTATTTTCACGGTCCATAACATATTTTAATACAGTACCCATTGTGAATATCAATAACAAGAGGGAAATATAAAATTACCATTTTACCCCTCTTGTTATAATTTTCTTAACTCCTTTATTGACTGTGAATAAGAAAGACATAATAGTGAATTATCTCATACAATTCACAAGTCTCAATCAATGACTCAATTCATTGAATACCCGGCCAGGTTAATTTATTCACACACCCATGAATAAAGCATAAGGTGATATTGTTGCTTTCACAATCCAACCACGCATTTCCATATCTGTGAATCACGTAACTCCAACTTAATGGAATTACAATCCCAATAACTGGGGTATTGCCTGCCAATTCGAATTCACTCATTCGACATATAAAAAATTGCAACTAACTAAATCAAACTACATATTCTCCTCAGAATTAAGATAATTATGAAAATACCTTTAAGATGTAACAATTAGATTTAGAGCTAGGTAAACAGTTTTGGGTTCTAAACTAATGTGCTATCGGTCTATTCAACATATTCATAACATGTATAGGTTAGCCGTTTGAGTCTCCACTCCCATGTCCTAACACTGACATCCATTGGTTCAACCTAACAGTTATAATCAGATTCAATTGTCCAGTCGATCCTAAGATTGCGAATATCATTCTAAACTTTCTCAGAAGAGTTCATCTGGAGACGCATCTGTCTTCACTATTTGTTCGTTTATGAAAGTTCTAGGACTTGAGTAATTTATAAACACACTTTAATTTAAAATAAAATTTTCAATTTATTCATAAGAATTCAGAAATATTAATGTCTGAGAAATAACTAAATATAAATAAATAGTTATTACATGCTACTTTATGGAGATTGTTTCAATTCATATAAGGATTTATTCAATTTATACACTTTATCTTCCTCACTTTCAATTTCACGTCCTTGAGGTTGTGTCTATAAATTTCTTCATTACGTTCCCCATTGAAAAATATTGTTCTAACATCCACTTAACATAGTTCTAAGTCTAATTATGTAACTAGAGACATTAGTATCCTTATAGAAGTAAACGTAGTAATACGTGAGCATGTCCCTTCGTAATATGTTCTCACTATTTTATTATATCCTTTTACTATCAATCTAGCTTTATATTTATCTATGGTTCCATATGGTTTTAACTTTTTTATAGTATCCATTTACATCCACTTGCTTTTCTATTCTTTGGTAAACCTACCGACTCCCAATACATTATTTTTATTTATTGAATCTATCTCTTCAACATTCATTTCTTTCCGTTTAAGAAAATCTGGTGAACTAGTTGCATCACTAAAACTAATTGGTTCACTAGGAACATCTTCACTAATAAACACATAATCTTTTAAATAACTAGGAGGATGTCTTTCGCTTTATATTCTAGTTAAAAGTGTCCTGAGAATTAAGTTCTCCAATTGCTACTGCTTTTCATTAAATTGTTTCCTTTTCCTCTGTAATTTCAAACAAATCTACTAGTTTTACCATTTTATCTAGATGATCTTCAAAATAAAAAGCCTTCTCTACTTTCTATAACCAATTGAATTTTCACAATACTATTAAAAGTGCATTTAATCGATTTAGCATATAAATTTTCTATATTAGGACCAACAATTTTTACATGAGCAAAAAACTAGCCCAAACCTTGAAATGATATAAATTAGATTTCATACATGTCCGAAGTGTTGGATCGCATTTTAGATTTTGAAAAAAAAGTTTAATGAACCATGACTAGTTCATGAATGGAATTTTAAAAAAATTCATACAAACATTTAATCGAATTAAGTACAAAACCAAACAATGGACATGCATAATCATATAAACGTATGGAGAAGAGATATAAATAATTTATACATTTTTCATTAATGAAGAATTTTTGATTTGGCGGGATCCAATTATTTATCTCGCGTTCTTCATTCTTGAGATATGCAGAGCTATCAATTGATCCTTGTACCGACAATCACTCGTTAGAGTCAGAAGTAAATCTCTCAAGGATTTTCATATGATTGAGTGTGGACTCTCAAAACAACGATTAAAAGAGAGAAATTTTTTTCTCTTCCCACACCGTGAAAAAATCAACGACAACTGTGTCTGGAGGAGAGAGAAACTTTTTCTTCTCTAATCAACACATTTAGGGATAGAGTTAGCCATATGGATAATGATAGAATTCCTTACATGATAATTACAGAATTTTCACAAATATCCCTATATGTTAAATTTCCAAAAATTATCTCCTTGTGCACTGCTATCTGTGATTTTTACATCTCCCCTAGAGCCAAGACTGTGTCCAAATTCATCAATTCAAATTGATAAATCAAATTGATCTCAATTAATTAATTAATTTTTTTTATTTACTAATTATCTAATAATTATAAAATATCAAATTAATTAATTCGAACATTATTTTGGTATTCACTAATGTAGTGATGACACCTATCACATATGGGTTCACGAAGTGTACCTTAGTCCAAAACACATTTTTGGTCCAACTGACGTTGTTTCTCATTTCTATCCTTATTAGCTACTCTTGAGACCGAATGAACCCACATGAATAAAACTATGAGATTCAAATACCCGGCTAATTTATCTCCATAAATTCTCGACTTATTTAATCCCGACATCGTAAGACTCCAGTATAGGTCTGATGCCAAATCAACTCTCGATTCATGCGCCTTTCTTTTAAAGTTGGTGTAAATAAACATTTTCAGTTCACGATCCACTGAATATTTTATAATAATACCCTTCATGAATATCAGTAACAAGTTATTATTTCTTTAACTCTTTTATTGACCGTGAATAAGAAAGACATATTAGTGAAATGTCTCATACTGATCACCATGTCTTATTCAATGACTCATGTCATCAAGTACCAGACTCGATTTATTTATTCACACACTCATCAATAATGTATGAGGTGATATTGTTGCTTTTGCAATCTTTTCACGAATTCTATATCTCTGAATCATGAAACTCCAACATAGTTGAATCACGGTCCAAACAACATAGGTATTCTCCAACAATTTGAACTCACTCATTTGACGTATCAAATAATGCAAGTAACTAACTCAAGTTTCATATTCACCTCAGGAAAGGTGTAACAATTAGATTTACAGTTAGATAAATGATTTTACTCTAAACTAATTGATTACTGGTCTATTTAACATGTTCCATAATATGTCTAGGTCAACCATTAGAGTCTCCACTCTCATGCTCTAAGACTGGCATCCTTTGGTTTAACCTAACCGTTGTAACTGGATTCGATTGCCCAGTCGATCCTAAAACTACGAATAACATTCTGAACTATCTCAAAAGAGTTTGTCTTTACTCTTCATACGTTGATAATAGTTTCAGGACTTAAGTAAATTATAAACAAACTTTAATTAAAGAAAATTTTCTTTTATTCAGAAAATTCAGTAATACATAAATGTCGAAAAAATAACTGTTTACTCATAAATAGTTATTATATAATATTTTATGAACTTAATTCTAATACAAAGTTCATATGCCACTTGATTTTGAAGGTACCCTATTAAGAATGTAAATAGCAGTTGAAACAACCTCACTCCAAAAATTAGATATAGTGAGAACATGTCTGAAGTTTAGAAACTTTTTGTAAAGAAAATGGTATAATTCATCAACTATCTATAGCTTGTATACCTCAACAAAATGGAGTAGCTGAAAGAGGAAATAGAACTTTACTTGATCCATAATTAGGCATTTTCTTCAAGAGAAATCAACATTCATTATAAGAGACATCAATATAGGCATATGTTGAAACCATCATTCCATTATTAAAAGTAGCAACATTCAAATGATAAAGACTATCAACATTTGTACCACAAAAGAGAATACGCCCATGTTTCCCAATAGACACTTTAGAAGAAATGTAAGGAAAGAAAAAAGATATGTGTCGATCTATACTGCTAAAGTGGATGCCTTAGAGAGAGAAGCTCTTCTCTCTATCTAGAATCTTATAATCTAAGGTCGGGATTAGGGTCTCCTCCTCCTCCGAGTGGAGGGCACTCAGCCACTGTCTCCGGTAACAATGGTTAAGGAGGGCTATTTTGAAGCTCATAATTTAGTTAGGGTTCCTTGTAGCTCCAGCTTAGAGGAGAGCCCTAGCTCACCTGGTACTACTGATCTTAGAACAACCATTAATGATGCAAAGGTACTTCGGGTTCGGGGGTTTAATGTATCTGAAGCCCTAGATTCACGTCTTCATGGAGACTTTGATGGGTCTACGAAGGCCAACCGACCTTGCCCACTACATTTAGCGAGCAAGGAGAAGGATGAAGTTAGGTGCAAACCTCCTGGGTATCTGAAAAAGAATGTCAAGGTTAATGTTGGTAAATCCCACAACTCCATTAATACACAACAATTATTGCGTGACGAATCCCAGGTGATCGCCGGTGACCGGGAGAAGGATTTTCCGTTAACGGAGACTATGTCAAAAATGGGCAAACGACCACTGGCCTAGAGTGGTGCTCGAAGGAGGGGCCGGGGCATTAATGAGAGCTTTGGTAAGTCAGAAGCAAGTGATAAGGCCTCGAGCAACAGGCAATTGGACAGTGAGGACCACTCATTCGATGCCACGTCATCCAAGGTAATTAAACCCCTCCTCTTGTCTGGTAGTGACAGCGACGTGGGCGGTAGGCCATTAGGCAGCATGCCTTTGACCATGCATGCTGAAGAAGGAAGAGGAGAAGCTAAGGAACGTGGGGCACCTGATTTTAAAGGGAAGGACTGTCCTCTTGAAGCCACGTCAACAAAGGAAATAAAGACAAGGACACGAGCAACAGGCTATTCCACTCATCCAACGCCACATCAACAAAGGTAAATAAATCCCTCCTCTTGCCTGGCAGTGACAGCGACGTGGGGAGTAGGCTATTGGGCAGCATGCCTTTCCCCATGCCCGCTGAACGGGGAAAAGGAGAAGATAACGGGAACGCCATAGACAAGTCAACTTCGACCTCTTCCCCTGCAAGAAAACCTGAAGTTCATGCATTTCCTGATTACAACAAGGTCGTAGAAGAACTAGAGTTATATGCCTTTACATAAGGCTTTGAGGAAGTGTGAAGTCAATCCCCCTCACTCTCCTTTGCCAAAGAAGAAGGCCAACCCTCCTTTACTCGAGCACAATGCTGTGTATGATAAGATTTGCAAAGCCTCTTTAGAACCTACTAGAGTTGATGGAACCTGGGTTGAGAGAGTCAAACAGAACCAGAAACAACGTCTCCATTTGGCATTTGAGGAGACCACCATTTTTGAACCAGAAAAGATCACAGTTATACGTCCTGGCAGTGTGACTAGAGATAGCTTCTCACAGTTATACGTCCTGGCAGTGTGACTAGAGATAGCTTCAACAATTAGGACTCTTTGACTTGTGAGTTTTTTTTTGTGGGAAAGACTGCCCCTTTACACATGGTTAAAAGACTTGCCCTTCAATTTTGAAAAAAATAGAGGGTTGGTGGACGTATTTGTGCACAAAGGCCAATCTGTTGAGGAGATAGAATTATTCACGGAGGATGGGCCTTGGCATCTCCTTGGTAAACCTCTGTTACTTAAACCACGACAACCAAATTTTGTTTTTTCTAAGGAGAAGCCTTGGGACATATTGCAAGTGTAGTTGGGAAACCTTGGTATACTGACGCTTTGACTGTCAAAGGAGTTAGAAGAGACTTTGCTAGAATTTGTGTTGAAATCAAGGTCCAGACTAGAGTTGTGAAACACTTTGATATTGATTTGGATATTGAGGGCTGGGACCCTATTCGGTTAAGGTGGAGTATGAAGGATAACTTAAGAGGTGTCACAAGTGCTCCATGTTTGGATATGATTGTGATTACATTCCTAACTCTAAACCTAATCCACCACAAGCCCCATCATCTATTCAAGATGATTCCCAAAAGGCCTCCATTGTCCCTAGCTCTCCCTCTAAACACCCTCCCAACCAGTCCCTAATTCACACACCCCATTCCTTTCTCCCCGTGTCCCAACCCATTCTGATGAGTCTTGGACTGTGGTCATCTCTAGGAAAGCCATGAAAAAGAAAACGAATCTTGACTTGGCTATTATTCCCATTTGGAGGAGGGTGAGATCTGTTCACCCCCCCAGATTGACCCTAGCCATTCTGAATTATTTTAGGCGCCTGTCAATGAAGTAATTGCAAATTTTTATCCTTCTACTCCTTCAACCCCTCCCTTCCTTGCATCTAGTGGTTTTGGGAAGAAGAAAAAGAAGAAGGGGAGAGACTTACTCCTCATCCTGCTAAATTAGGCGAGATTTTTGTGAAGACCGGTAAGGGTACCCACTCATGACTTTGTTTAATATAGCAACATAGAATGTGATGGGACTTAATGGCTCCCTCAAATAAGCAGATGTAAGGAAATTGTGCAGGGATTTTAACCTCTATGTTTGCTTTGTGGTGGAGACCCAGGTTAAAGCCACGAATTTTCAAAACTTTGCTAGTAGTATCTTTCTCAATTGTGAGTTTATTGCTAACTATACTTCAGCAACAGGTGGGAGGATTCGAATTGCTTGGGACACTACAGTTGGTGCTCATCTCCACTGACCATGTGACATTGTGTAAGATTACTATTTTGAATTGTAGTTTGGATTGTTTTGTTTCTTTTGTATATGCTTCCAATTCTAGGCATGCAAGGGCAGAGTTATATGCCTCTCTTCTCAACTAACACATCAGCTGCTCTTATACTTCATGGCTCATTCTGGGGGATTTTAATGTCATTAGGAACCATGTTGAAAAGATTGGTGGGTTGAGGGATGGATTGAGGGTATGAACGATTTTAATGATTATATCTACAATCTTGAGGTTGAAGACTTGGCTTATTTAATCTATCAATTTACTTGGGCCAACAAGCATCTTGATGGTGCATTCATAATGTGTAAAATTGATAGGGCATTAGGGAATGCTTCCTAGACAGATGCTTTCCCTAATGTCAAGTGTCACTTTCCACCTCCCGGCATCTCAGATCACAGCCTCATTGTGTAACAGATGGATTCTTCTTCTCACAAACCCAAGGTCAGCTTAAAATTTTTCAATTTCTGGTTTGAAAGAGAAGCTTTTTGGTAGGTCATTTAATAAGCATGGGGTAGTCCAGTCTATGGATCAACCATGTTTCAAGTCTGCAAAAAGCTTAAGGCAGTGAAAAAGGCTCTTAAGGAGTTTAACCAAAAATTCTACAATGACATCCCTTCTAGGACCAAAAGGGCCAGAATTAACCTAGACCACCTTCAGGAAAGCCTTTTCAAGGACCCATCAAATGCTTCTCTTCTTGCCCAAGAAAGGATGGCTAGTAAGGAATTTATAGAGTTAAGGATTTCTAAGGAGAGTTTTTACAAGCAAAAATCCAGAGTCCAATGGTTTAATTTAGGTGATTAGAACAAATCCTTCTTCTTTCAGAGTATGAAGAAGGGTAGGATCAAGTCTAATATTACTCACCTTATGCCCCAACGAGTCATGATCTCAGCTCCTTGAGACGTTAATAATCACATTCTACAGTACTACTCTGATTGTTTAGGGACCTCTAACCCAGAACATGATTTCAATTGGAACATCCTTGAGAGGGTTCTCCCTAACAAACTCCCTAATTCTCAAGCATCTCTCTTAGTCACACCTATCACAGAAGAGGAAGTTAGAAGTACTATTTTCAGTATGGGTAGTGACAAAGCACCTGGGCTTGATGGATTCCCAGCTAGTTTTTTCAAGAGGGCCTGGCATGTAGTAGGCCAGGAGGTGACTAAAGCCATTTTGGAATTTTTCCATTCTAGGCACCTACTGAAAGAGGTTAACTCCATTGCCATATCCCTAATCCCTAAGGTACCAATCCTACCTTTCTGGGAGACTATAGACCGATATCATGTTGTAATGTAACTTATAAATGCATTACAAAGATTTTATCTTATAGAATGAAAGTTTTCCTACAACCTTGGTAAGTCATAACCAAAGTGCCTTTTTACTTGGGAGAAGAATTGTAGATAACATTTTTCTATCCCAAAAGCTCCTCATAAGTTACTACATGTCATTGGGTATGCTAAGATATGCCTTAAAAGTTGATCTCAGGAAAGTCTATGATAATGTCAAATATGAGCTTATAGGTAAAGCCTTTCAATGCCTCAATTTCCCAGACTCCTTCATCATCTGTATTATGGAGTGTATATCTTCCCCATCTTATTCTCAAGATTAATGGGGAGCTTCATGGCTACTTCAAAGGGGCAAAGAGCATTAGGCAGGGTGATCCAATCTCTATGTACCTGATTGTTATGTTATGGAGGTCTTAACTTGGCTTCTGAACTTTGCTACCTCCAACACTGAATTCCAATACCACTAGAGGTGTGAGAAGCTTAAGGTTATGAACCTTTATTTTGCTGATGACCTTCTACTATTCTGTAAAGGTAGTAAGTAGTCAGTTCAGGTTATAAGGAATGGCTTGGAGAAATTTAAATGCATATCTGGCCTTCAACCTAATATCCAGAAGAGCCAATTATTCCTCTCAAGAGTTCAAGAGGAGAATTTTCAAGATATCTAAGTTGTTTTGGGCTTCCCTAGGTTGGTTGCATATGAGGTACCTAGGGATGCCTTTGATTACTACTAAACTGTGTATAACTGACTGTGATGCACTGGTAGAGAGGATTATTAATAGAATAAGATCCTCGGGACTCTAAATATTTATCTTATGCAGTGAGACTAAAATTAATCAAATCAGTCCTAATCACCATGTTTCAGTTCTGGGCTGGCCTATTCATTCTGCCCAAGAAATTCATTAAAAAGGTGCAAGACATTCTGAGAAACAATCTTTGAAGTGGTGATAGTTCCAAGCATACAAGGGCCTGTTGGGCATAGTGCCCTCAAAGTATGTGTTTAGGCATTTTTAATATCAACTGAATGAAATTAATTTGATAGTAAAAATGTCTAAACACATGCTTTGAAATTTCATATTCATTAATGAGACCATGATCTGGTATAAATACGAGAGAATTAAGATCATAAATAATCAATAAAAGAATCAACAAAATATTAAAGTATGAAATCTTTAATAAATGATTGCTAGTGCGGTTCACTAAACATTATGAATGTATGTGATCTAGATCCAGATCATTGATGTGGATAGACATATTAGTGAATGTACTTTATATAATTAGATTATATAGTACATGACCGATGTGGATTAATATCTTTATTAACTTAGTATTTATTATAAGATTTAATACACATTAAAACTAATGATCATATATAGACTAGTCTGAATCCTAAGTAGTAATGAACTCCTATACATGTCTACTGGATCTTTTGATTCACTCGTTCAGGTTTCTTTGTAGAAGAGACTAGTGACTTTTGTTTTGGAGATTCAGTGACTTAGACGATTAGGAATATGATCTTACAAGATTTGGAATCTAAACTTTCCTAACATATCGTATATTGGTTCTCTTAACTGTTAATTCTGAAACTGAATGATTATTGAGCTTAAATTTATAATACGATTATAAATTGACCATTCACTAGTAAATTAATGGTACTTAAGGATCAATAGATAATTAGAAGGGTAAAATGATAATTTTGACCAGTTTTAATTTACAAACTAATAATTGGAGGATAAAACTACGTGAAGTGATTGTATCAATAGATTACACGAGAATACTCTGTAAATATATTCTGTAATTACTAAGAGTGCAATTTCATATTCATACTGGAGTAATAATATAATTAATAAATAAGATTATTTAATTAAAGAGTTTAAGTAATAATTTAGTTTATTGAAGCTTAGAATTATAGGTACATGGTCCACAAGCCACATCTGTACCACATAGTTTAGGGTGTGAATATTTCATGACATGGAAAAAAGACTAACTTACGATAAAAATTAAATTTATGAGGAAAATGTATAATTATTAGATAATTATATGTATTAATTAATTAAGAATTATTTAACGTAATTTTTAGAAATTATAATTAAATAATTTTATCGATTAATTTATGGTCGATCGATAAGTGAGACAGATATTTGATTTATGAAATTAAATATTATTAAATCATTATTAGATAATGATTTGATTTAGTTTATCTAATCTGTTAGTTAACAAATAAGATAATTGATTGAGATATCAGGTAAATCAATTTTGAATTAACTGATATATGAATATTATGAGATTAAAATAAATAATAAATTTAAAAAATTACAACGTGATATATTAGACTGCCACATGTCAATCACTGATTTTGAATCAGAGATTGACATGGATTACTGTAGTGCCACATGACACTACAGTGGACACGTGGCATTACAGTGGTGCCGTTAGTCATCAGTGTCATGAGACACTGTGGCTCTTCATGGCACACTGCAGTGGGTCCCACTACAATGACACATTTGTAATTAATTTATTAATTTAAGTAAATCCCTAATTCTCTTAGGATTTTGTCTCATAATAGTCATTCTCAAATCTCTAGATCTTACGTGTTGAGTACATCTAGAAACAGAAAAATATTTTGATTTATTCTACGTGCCCACACACGCCCTAGTGTGTTTGATGATTGATTTGAAAAATCTTGGTGTGGATCTTACAGTATGTTGTTATTGATATTTCAAGTTCGTTGTTTATAAGGAAGCTTGATAGACTATAAGAGGTCTAATTCATATCTTTATATGTCTTAGATTTATTGTATAGATATATAATGGATTCGATCAAGAAAAGTGTTTTTCAATTAAAAAATTTTAAACACCACCACGCCATCCGCTGCACGTCGCCGTAGATGTCAACAGGGCCAAGGTTGCCTGGGTTGACATCTGCTGTGATAAGGCCTAAGGAGGCTTAGGGCTTAAGGATTTGGTTGTATCCAATGATGTGGCAGTGGCTAAACATTTATGGTTTTGGGTATTGGTTTCTAAGCATTCTTTGTGGAAGAACTAGTGCTTGGTTTACCTAATCAGAAATATCTCAATTTTTATTACCCCTTTTCTATCAAACTCATCCAGGTTTATCTAATAATTTTTTTTATTACCCCTGTTCCAGTCAAAGTCATCCTCGCACGTGACCAATTTAACGTGTAGAAGATGGAAAATTTAACAGAGGGGGTTTTATTGATAATTAATGAATGTTTAAAGGTTGATAAGAAAGATGTTAAGGTTGAAAGGGTCTTCTTAAAAAAATTATCAAAGTAAAATGGGTGCATATGAAATTAACCCATTAAAAATAACTTAAATGCTTCGTTTTGACCTATTAGGAGGTGTAGATAGGGTTGTTGCTAGGGGTTTTTATTAAACTAGACCACTAGACTAATTATTTTATAAAAATTAACCCTTACACTAATTTTTATTTACCCTGACTCATAGCCCACCTTCCACTCAAAATGACTTTGTGAAGTTATTTATTCTGCTTCATTTTTCATTTTTTCCACTTCTTCATTTTCAAATATGCTCAAGCTCTCTCGCTGTCTCTGTCTGTCTCTCTCTCTGTAAAATGACTTTTTGTCCGAAAAATAAATGCATGAAACGAAGAAGACGACCTCTGCGTTCTTGCTAAAGAAGACGAAGAAGATGACCGAATCTCTGCAATCGAAGAAGACAAACCAGATCTGACCCAGATCTCAAAATGGATTTTTGCCTATTTTACAAATATGAACAAGATCTAGCCACAAAGAAGATTTGAAATGTGTTTTTGTCTATTTTTACAGATCTGAACCAGATCTAGCCACAAACCATATCTGAAATGGGGTTTTGCCCAATTTTAGGCAACAATTCATTCTTCTAGTTCTTATTCAACGTTTCACTTTTTCTTAACCCTTTCTCACTCATTTTTTGAGTGTCATTCACGTGGTTTTTCTTTTTTTATCGGCAATTTCTCATATTCTTAACATGCAATTTTATGGCAGAGGAAGTTAGTAGTTTCTAGCTTGAGGATAGGAGAAAATTGTTTCAATTTATGTATAATTTACTTCAGTTTTTTTTTTCAGATTTTTCAGTAGTGCTGGAGGTAACCGGATGCTGGAATCGTGTAGACTACACGATGGTTATACTAGCGTCATGTAGCCATCGTGTAGACTACACGACTGATACACTGGCGTCGTGTAGTAAAAAATACATGAACTTAAATCGAGGCAAAACCCATCAAATTTCTTCTTCTTCTTCGTCTAAAATTCAAGATTTTCAGAAAAAAGAAAATACATGAACTTCAAAACGTTCTAGAAAAAAAATATTTTTAGAAAATTCACGAATAGGAAAAACTCATGAAAATTCAAGCTTTCCAGAAATTAAGAATAAAACAAAACTTATACATGTTCTAGAAAGAAGGAAGAAGAAAACGAAGGGTAAACATGTAACTTCACAAAGACATTTTGAGTGAAAGGTGGATCAAAATTCAGAGTAAACAAAAATTAGTGTAAGAGTTGATTTTACAAAATAATTAGGCTAGGGATATAGTTTAGGAAAAAACCCTTGTTGCTATCAATAGATATTTCATCCGTACTTTTCACCACTTTTAAATCACATAACACTGCTCAACCTCCTATTGCGTGACTAGTGGAAGCGAATGAGAAATCCTCTTGATAGGTTGGGATCTTAACACACATCAGGTTGGGAAATCATGGACTTGATAGGTTGTGATCTTAACACACATCAGGTTGGGATCTTAACACCCATCTTAAATGCTTAATTCAACAAGGGCAATGGGACTGACATGCAATGGAAGAATCGCAAAGTCTTGATTCCCCCAACTTGGGGCCCCCATTGTAGGGTGAGAAAGACCGCAGGTGCTGGACTCCTACTGATAATGGGCAGTTTAGCACTAGTTGTAAATTCAAACCACTTACACAGCCTAGACCAAAGGTTCCAGGGAAGAGGTTAGTGTGGTTTTCCTATAATGTTCCTAAATGTAGTTTCATTACTTGGCTAGCTTTCCACAACAAACTGTACATAATGGTTAATATAGCCAAATGGAGATCTAGTGTTAACAAAAAACTGTATGTTCTGCATAGATGGTGCTGAGACAGTTGAGCACTTATTTTTAAAGTGTAGTGCAACTAGGGATTTCGACATCATATCCTATGTCTAATTGGTACGTCCTTGCAAGGGAATTCATGGAAGCAGCATACACACTGGCTGCTAACAGTCACAGGACTTAAGGAAGCACTTTGATTAACTTAACTTTTGTGACGGGTAAGATTTTGGCCTGAGTTTTGTTGACTTAGAAAAAGATCATTTCATTTGTTATACTTGGGTTAGGCCCATTGTATGTATGTTGAACATTTCTTTTAGTTAATACATATTTTTGTTTACTCAAAAATACATTTGCATTTTAAATCTTTTTACTTGACCATCGTGTCACACAAAATTCACAAGCTTTAGGTTTCTGTACACATCATCTTAATTACTTATTTTTTTCATCTTTTCAATGAATTCTTTATGCGTTAAACCCATGTGACATATTAGTTAGATTAAGTTTTTGTTGGATATAATATGTAAATAATAGCATCTCAAATTTTCAATAGAAATCACCAATTTAATTTTACAATCTTACCCGAAAAGTTAAGGTATCTTTGCGATACTCTTACTTTGTATCAAATTTAGAGTAGGTTTTGAAACTCCGGCAATGTTGGGATACCCTCAACTTGAGGACATTTGAAACCCCCCAAGTTGTGAGGTATGTAGACGCCGAGTATACTCAAATTTTTACTATCTAAACTATCTGCATCCTCTTCTTCTATGAACGTTTTTCTTACCTAAACTGTCCCTATTTTCGTCTTCTTCATTTTCTCCTATCCCTTCTATTACTTGAAAGAAAATCAATTACCAATTTTTATTCCGGAGAAAATGAGATAAACAGATTCTTGACACAAAAAAAGAAATAAAAAGAAAAAAATGGGAGAGGATGAATAAATTAATGTTACTATTCTTCATAGCAGCACAAAGTCTGCTATATTGTGAGTCTTCTAAATGATGATAATGGGTTCTCCATCGGATATGAGAAAAGGAAAAATTGAAGAAAAAGGCAAAGAAGTGATTTGGGTAGAAATCAGAGAGGGGAAGAGATTTGAAAACAGTGTTTAAGTGGAAACTAATATGTGTTTAATTTTAATGGAATAAAATAAAGGAAAAAATGTATTAAGATCCCCTATACTTTAAGTGAGTTGTAAAATGATCACCTGATTTGTTTTTTTGACATTTTAAATGCTTAAACATCAATAAAATGGTTTTAAGCCCCCTCCATCCAATTTCCGTCTACTTCCATTGGGTTACACTACCCCTAAATCACTCAACGTAACCTTCATCTTCTTCGTTCTCACTCAACTCTCATAGTCCCCAAGCAGCCACCCTCTACCACCATCTCAGCCTATAATTGCACGGTAGGAAGCCCCTATACGCACTCAATAAATGCGCGCAAACATCAACAAAAGAAAAAATTATGATTCTATGCTTATTAATTATTCATAAAGACTACATGTTCTGATGAAATCAATTATCTCAGAACAACACTTTAATATATGTTTGTTTCCTAAGAAAATGTAATAGAATTCTTATAAGTTTTATGATTATTGGCTAAAATAACCCTCACTCTCCAGATTTAGATTTAGGGGTGGTTGATGATTTGAAAATGAAATTTAAAAAATAGTGAAAACAAAATCAACAAAATAATATTTTATGCATGATTCATTACTTAATTTTTAATATGACAACCAACCTAAATAATAACAAAAAATATATTTATTCTATTTGGTCAGAACATTGTAGGCTTATAGGTCATAACTGACTTTTAAGTCCGGTGTTCAATCCTCAATTAATATAATTTCTCATTTTTCTTCATAAAAATATTCATTTATTTTAGGAAAAAATACATCAATACCCCATATATTTTGAGTAAGTTGTAAAGTGACCCCCTAAGATGTTTTTTTACATTTTAAATACCTAAACTTGAATGAAATGGTTTTACTAACCCCCCATCCACTTTCATCTATCACCCTTAATTCCTTCTTGTGTCCTTCCTCCTTTTTATTTTCACGACTCCTTCACAGTCTTCCATCTTTCACCTTTTCCTTTCCCTCATAATTAGAACTCCTATTCTTATACCTCTTTCATCTCCCTCCTCACTTAAGAAAAGGTCCAAAATCTCCACCAAAACACTCAACACCCAATACCCGATCCCCATCCTCCTCCTCGTCTACAAGTCCAACTACTTTTGAAAACGAGTAGATTTGTCAAATGGGTAAAATTAAAAATTAAAAATAACATTTACAGCATTCCCCTTTCGTTACACATTCCATTAAAATAAATAAAATTATTTAATATTTTCACTATTATTTCATAACATTATGAATTATTATTAAATAAAATAATCTTAACTTTTTAGAGATTTACTTTCCATAATAATATTCCGACAATATGTTTTTAAAATATATTTACTCTATTAAGTAATATCTTATTTACAAACTTACCTTATCTATGTGTCTGTATAGAACATTTAGTTTTTTTTTATAAGAAAAGAATGTTGAGTTAATATTTAGTCGTTGACTATTCAAACCCAAATTGACAATCTACTTGCACGGAAAATTCATTGTATCAAGTTTAAAACGAAAAAGACCACTAATTGTTTTGTTTTGATAATAAAATCTGTTTTTTGGTTCAAAAAAGGAACGAAAAACACAATAGAAATCGTAAGTGAAATCGCAAGCTAACCATTCAAAACATTTAACAAAAACAAACGAAAACCAAATAAGTGATTACAAAAAACCTCACCAGTTAATATATAAAAGAGTTCTCTCTCTCCCTCTCACTCTCTCTAAATTTATTATTATCACCCCGTGTCCCACCTAATCCGTGTCATTCCTCCTTTACATTTCACCAGCTAAAGTTGGGGATTCAAAATAGTCTTCATTCTGTGATTGTTAGAGCTACGACAGGGGGAAAAGGAATCAGGGTTTTATTGCAGATATGAGGGATTTGAATACGGATCTGTTCGACCCAAGGACGGTTATGGACTCGGATTATATGCGTGGGGGTTGTGCTTCTTCTTCTGACGCCGATTTTGGGTTTGCTTTCAACGATAGTAATTTCTCGGACCGGCTGCTTCGAATTGAGATCATGGGTGAACTGACCGAAACCCAGCCCGATTCTGAGGGGTGCACCAGTATCGCTGATTGGGCTCGGCGGAAGAGGAGGAGAGAGGATAACAAAAGGGAAAACGGTTTGTCTTCTATTTCCTTTCATCAACCTGGTTTCTGAAAATTCAATATATAGATATAGAAACTGACTCGTTTTGCCTTCAAATTTCCCCCCTTTCCTTTTTGTTTTGCTGTGGGGAGCTGTTAGTTGCTAGTTACCTATTCACTTGGTGGTGGGAGCTGCTTAGGGGGTATTTACTTGGTGAGGGATTGCTGGGATAATTTTGAGAAAGTGTAGATACTGAATTTAAAAGTAAATTAATTGATGGCATGGAAAAATTGATCCTGTCAGCCTCGGTAGAGTGAGGAAAAGGTTGCGAAATTGAAGTCCATTTTAGGTTTTAAGAAATTGTTTAATATCTTGTATATGGTTGTTTCAAAACCGATTGAGTGAAGATTTCTTGAGGAACTTGTTCGTTACTGTTATTTAGACTAAGTTTGTTTGTTAAATTAGTTGTATATTATATTTACCAATTGAGTTTTATCCTTTGGGATTGTAGTATTTGGTATGTGCTTTCCTATGGTGGTATCATATATCTTGCCTATTTTGCTACTTTAGGGTATATCTATTTGTTTACCCGTTCTTCTTTTGGTAATATTTAATGACGGTTGCTTTTCTTTTCAGTTGTGGATCTTACTGGCCCTGAAGAGCAAATTTTGAACTGCAACCAGCCTGATATGGATGATGGTACCGCATATGAAAATCCAGATGAGGAAGCTGTTGCAATGATCGAAGAATCACCATCAGGTATTGAAATGAACTTGGAATCGTCATTCTCATGTTTATTTATTTAGGAATATCCTTCTGTTGAATTATTTGTTAGTTTCTGTTTGGACAAAAGTCCCTGTTTTATGAGTTTAAACTCGTTTTGAATGCAACTTCTTATACCTGGATTCTGGACTATATCATCCAAACAAGAAAAGAATAGACATGAATTCAGTGCTCTCGCATAACTTATTTGGTATAGGCTATGATAGTTAAACATGCTTAGTTCTCCTGCAGGTGATGAAGCTGCAAATAGCAATGACTCCAACTGGAGTATGAGTTGTTCTACAGTTGTGAAAGTTAAAACATTACATATCAGCTCTCCTATTTTGGCAGCCAAAAGTCCATTCTTCTATAAGGTATAGCTCTCATAATTCTCTATAACTTAATTTTAAACTCTTCTATTCTATATCCTCTGATTGTTAATTTTTGCATTCTAGTTATTCTCAAATGGGATGAGGGAGTCAGAGCAGCGACATGTTACTTTAAGGATCAATGCTTCTGGTATGAACTAAAGTTATTTGCATTTTTTCCCGGCAAAAAAAAACAAATAATTTATTGTTCTCTGGCTAATTCAAGTTCAATTATCATAGAATTTTCTTTGGTACAGAGGAACCTGCCCTCATGGAGCTGCTGAATTTCATGTACAGTAGTACTTTATCTGTTACCTCAGCTCCTGCGTTACTAGATGTTCTCATGGCTGCTGACAAATTCGAGGTTGCTTCGTGCATGAGATATTGCAGCAGACTATTGCGGAATTTGCCCATGACACCTGAGTCTGCATTGCTATATCTAGAGCTTCCTTCAAGTGTTTTAATGGCTGAAGCAGTTCAGCCGCTAACTGATGCTGCAAAAACGTTCCTTGCTGCTCGCTATAGGGACATAACCAAGTATGTCCACTTTCCATGAAGTTAGTTCAATTTGTGTTGCCAATTCTGTTTCTCTCGTTTTTTCTTGAGGGCTTCAATGTTTATGATTCGACTCACTGTCATATCCTTTTCTTTTTTCTCCCCTTCTCACTAAGAAAAAAAGAAGAAGAGCAAACACGGCCATAATTATGCTAGTGATGTTTTGTCATATTTCTGCTTTCCTCAAAACTTCATAACTGTTAATTGCCAGTTAACCCACATGCAGGCCTGAAAATTTTTTAATGGTCCTAAACACGTGAACATTTAATTTTTAAGTATGGAGGAACAATGCTCTGATGCGAGGGTTTGAACTTAGGATCTCCTGCTATGGTACCATGTTAAATTGTTAGTCTACCCAAAAGCTTTAGTTTTTGAGCTAAGGCAAATTTATATTTTGAATTAATTCTTGACAATATATTTTGAATTAATTCTTAATTAATTCTATTATCTGTGATTCCAACCCTAAGCTGTTGGAAAGTAGATCATATCATTAATACTCAAAAGAAAAAGTCATAGCAGTTCTTGAATGAATCGATGCATTCCTTTTTAAATGATTGGTCTCTTAATTTGACAAATATTGGAATCTCTTTTTGCTGATAGAAAAAATCTCTTACCTCCCCGACTTTTATTTTCCTGTATATCTCCTCTTACTTTTTAGTTTTTATCCATTTCATTGGAGAATATCACATTTTTCTCTGGCAGAAAGACTACTAATATTTTTGCATTCTGTTATATATTTCTGCACATAACCTTTTAAGGTTTGATAGGACATGATCTTTCTTGAGCTTTTCATTGACGCTTACATGAGAAGCTGCTTCACACCGTCTGTGTTCTGTACAAAACTGAAAGTCAAAAGCTTATAGGAGTAGGCTAGTAGCTGGTTAACGACTTGTTGCATGCTTGACCAGGTTCCAAGAAGAGGTATTAGCCTTGCCCCTTGCTGGAGTGGAGGCAATATTGTCCAGTGATGATCTCCAAGTTGCATCCGAAGACGCTTTATATGACTTCGTCTTGAAATGGGCGAGGGCACAGTACCCTAAACTGGAGGAACGTCGAGAAATCCTTGGTGCACGTCTAGCACGCTTCATTCGCTTCCCTTACATGACCTGCCGTAAGCTTAAGAAAGTCTTAACCTGCAGCGATTTCGAACATGACGTGGCATCCAAGCTCGTCCTCGAGGCCCTCTTTTTCAAGGCTGAGGCTCCACACAGGCAACGAACCCTAGCTGCAGAGGAATCTGCTTCCTTAATCCGGCGCTTTGTGGAAAGGGCTTACAAGTACCGCCCGGTTAAAGTTGTGGAATTCGAACTTCCACGTCAGCAATGTGTGGTATACTTGGATCTAAAGCGAGAAGAGTGTGCAAATCTATTCCCATCGGGACGTGTTTATTCTCAGGCGTTTCATTTGGGCGGACAAGGATTTTTTCTTTCAGCACATTGCAATATGGACCAGCAGAGCTCATTCCATTGTTTCGGGTTGTTTTTGGGAATGCAGGAAAAGGGATCGGTAAGTTTCGCAGTTGACTACGAATTTGCCGCGAGGTCAAAGCCAACGGAGGAATTCATTAGCAAATACAAAGGCAACTATACATTTACGGGCGGTAAGGCAGTTGGGTACCGTAACTTATTTGCTATACCTTGGACTTCATTCATGGCGGAGGATAGTCTTTTCTTCATAAATGGCGTTCTTCATCTTAGAGCAGAGCTTACCATCAGGCACTGACTTCTCTATCAATGGTAGTAGGTAATCCTGACCGTTTTGTTGTATTGTTGTTTGTTTATTTACCCATTCCCCTCTCCTCTTCAACTCAAGGAAGAGTAATGTAATGAGCACTGCATGAGTACATACATTCTGTTTAACTTGTCAAAACCCCCTTCTCTTTCAAGGTTAAATTGCGTAATGATGTTTAAATATATATCTTATTAACGCTTCTTAGGGATCAATATTGAGTTATGGGAAAATATAAATTATATTTCGAATATGAATAATTATTTATAATATTCATTCTATCAGCCGTGTAAGAAGTTCTAGCCTGTCAAGATTTTGATAGTTCAGAAGTTACCTAATAAGTGAATTTAGCGAATTTACTGGTAAGATTTTGTAATGGTTTTATATCCCTTAATGATTGATAAAAGTATCGTCAAATAAGTTGAACAAAAAGGTGTCATATACACTTGGCACGATTATGTATAAAACAAAGGTTAAGTGTGAAAAAAAATCATTGTACTTAAGTTGTTTTCCTATAAAAATTTTGGAGGAATCAAATAATTGATAATAATTCTTGAGGAATTAAATAATTGATCAAGTGAATTTAATTGATAAATTTAATTGATGCTTATCAATTAATTAATTTATTAATTAATAATTAAAAAATAATAAATTAATTAATTTTAATATAATTAATTAAGTGACAACATCCATGATATATGAGTGTAGAAAACACACATTGACAACAAAATATATTTTGGTCTAACTGATATTATTTCTTCTATTTTTATTCTCATGAGTTATTACTGAGACCAAATGGATTCACATGAATAAAGTTATAGGATTCAAATATCCGGTGAATTTATCTATATAAATTCCCGACCTATTTGATCATGACATCGTACGACTCCATTAAGTTCGGTCGAATCAACTCTCGATTCATGCACGCTACATTTTATATTGGTACAATTAAACTCTTTTATTTCACGGTGTACAAAATATTTTAATATATTACTCATCGTAAATATCAGCAACAAGAGCGGGGATGTAAAATTACTGTTTTACTCATCTTGTTATTATTTCATTAACTCCTTTATTGAATGTGAATAAAAGAAATATAATAGTGAATTGTCTCGTACAATTCTCAAGTCTTAGTCAATGACTCAATTCATTGAATACCAGATCCGATTTATTTATTCACACACTCATCAATAAAGTATAAGGTGATATTGTTATTTTCGCAATCCAACCATGAATTTTCATATATGTGAATCATGCAATTTCAACATAGATGAATCACGATATCAACAGTCGAGTTATTGTCCGGCAATTTGAACTCACTCATTTGACGTATCAAAGATCGTAACTAACTAGGTCAAGTTTCGTATTCACCTCAAGATTAAGGTAATTACAAAAATACTTTTAAGGTGTAACAATTAGATTTAAAGTTAGATAAACGGTTTTACTCGAAACTAATTTGTTATTGATCTATTCAACATATTCCATAACACGTCTAGGTCAACCTTAAGAATCTCCACTCCTATGCCCCAAGACCGACATGATTTGGTTCAACCTAACAGTTGAATCAGATCTCGATTTCCTAATCGATCCTAAGACTGTGAATAATATTCTGAACTATTTCAGAAGAGTTTGTCTGGAAGACCCTAAGTCTTTACTCTTCTTACGTTGACAATAGTTTCAGGACTCAAGTAAATTATAAACACATTTTATTTAATAGAAAACTTTCATTCATTCATTAAATTCAGTAATACAAAATGTCAGAAAAATAACTAAATACTCATATATAGTTATTACACCCAACTTTATGAACATAATTATAACAATCTCCCGCTTGGACTAAAACAAGCGTGTATAATCTTGTATCCCCATGCCCTCTACGTGACCATAAAAGACTTTACCTCTTAAAGTCTTCGTGAATGGATCTGCCAGGTTGTTGACCGTCAATATGTGTGTTACTACAACATCTTCACGCTGAACAATCTCTCTAATCATGTGATAATTACGTTCTATGTGCTTGGATATTTTGTGGCTCCTTGGTTTCTTCAAGTTTGCTACAACCTCCTATTATCACAATAAAGTGTCATGGACTTGTCAGTTTCTAGAACAACTTTCAGAGTTTTCAAGAACTTTCTAAGCCATATAGCCTCCTTAGCAGCTTCACAAGCTGCCACATTTAGCTTCCATGGTAGAATCAGCAATGCAAGATTGCTTGATACTTCTTCATACAACTTCTCCATACAACTGCTCCACCGTTCAGGATGAAGACCGATCTTGAAGTGGACCTCCTAGAATCCTTGTCTGCTTAGAAATTGAAATCAGTATACCCTGTCATGTTCAGTTCAGTACCTGAATACACAAGCATGTAGTTCTTATTCTCCTCAGATACTTAAGGATATGCTTGACGGCATTCCAATGCTCGATTCCAGGACTAGATTGGAAACGAGTTACCTACGGCTGAAGCATAGGGAATAGTTCTCAAGTCTTCATTTTTTTAGGAGTCTTGGGAGAATACTCCTTGGAGAGGCTGGCTCCATATCTGAAAGGAAGATATACCTTCTTGGAGTCATGCATACTGAAGCGATCCATCACCTTATCAATATAATATACTTTAGATAGTGCCAATTGTTTGTTCTCCCTATCTCGAAAGATCTGAATACCTAAGACAAATGCAACTTCTCCAAAATCCTTCATATTAAATTATTTTGCAAGTCAAATCTTGACATCAGATAATTTTTTTACATCATTCCCAATGAGTAGAATATCATCTACCTACAAGACTAGAAAAACCACTTTCCCTTTATGTATAAGCTTATACACACAGGGTTCATCCACTACTGTTCAAAACTAAAGTTCTTGACAGTTTCCTCGAATTTAATATTGCACGGCATGACGCTTGCTTAAGTCCATAAATTGACTTCAGCAGTTTGCAAACCTTACCCTCTTGGCCTTTTTCCATGAACCTATCTAGTTGAACCATATAAATGCGCTCTTCAAGATTGTCATTCAGAAAAACAATCTTGACGTCTATACCTTCTCTTTTGGTATAGCCCTTGGCTACTAACCTAGCTTTGAATGTCTCCACATTCCCATCCGGACCTCTATTTTTCTTATAAATCCATTTACATCCTATGGGTTTTGCCCCTTCAGGAGGATCTACAAGTTTCATACTCTGTTCGAGTACATCGATTGTATCTCAATGTTCATGGCTTCTTGCCATAGATTTGCTTCAAGGCCAACCATGGCCTGAGAGTAGGAGACATGTTCATCATGATCCTTATCTGAGACTACTGTTAAGACATCTCCATAAGACATGTACCTGTTAGGCCGTCTCATAATCATCCCACTATGTCAAGGTTCCATAGGCTCTGGCCCCTATTGTGGTTATTTCAATATTGAATCAAAAACTGTTCCTGATTGGGGAGTCTGTGTTCTCCCACTCAATAATTCATCTAGCATAAGAGTGCATCTCGGCTTCACACTTCTTATTTAGTATCCCTCAAGAAAACATGGATTCGTGCTAAGAAATGTTTTCTTATCAGTTGGACTATACAGATGTATCCCTTCATTCCTTGGGATATCCTACAGATATATATAATTTTGATCGACTGGCCAACTTGCCTGTCTTCGGTTTCAGAACAGGTGCTAGGAACCCCCATATTCTAAGGTGGTTAATTGACGACTTTCACCCTTTCCATCTTTCATATGGCGTGCCAGGCACCGTCTTCGACGGAACTTGGTTCAGAATGTATGCTGTTGTTTTCAAAGCATATCTCTAGAACGAATATGAGAGGGATGAGTAACTCATCATGGATCTAACCATATCCATTAAAACGAAGCTAAACCAGTGCTGTAAGTTGAGGAAGAATACCTTCTACCTTAAGAAAGTCTTCGAACTCTCCTAGCAAGTACTCTCCACCATGATTAGATTGTAGTGTTTTGATTTGTTTCTCCAATTGCTTCTCAACCATAGCTATATACGCTTTGAACTTTTTAAATGTTTCAGACTTTTGACGCATTAGATAAATATGACCAAAACATGAGTATTTATCCGTAAAGGTTACAAAGTACTCATAACCTCTTCTTGCTTGGACATCCAATGGCCCATATACATCACTATGTACGAGTTCGAAGCATTCAATAGCTCTTATACCCTTTGTTGAAAATGGTCTCTTGGTCATTTTACCTTCTATACAGGATTCACATGTAGGTAGTGATCCCACACTTAAAGTTTGCAAAGGACCATCATTCGCAAGTTTTTTAATCTTGTCCAAGTTAATATGCCCAAGGTGTAAGTGCCACGTATAGGTTTGATCGGTTGAGTCAAATTTCAACCTTTTACTATCATTTTGTGAATCAACATTCACTTCATTGTCATATATCATTGAAACTATTAGTTTTACGTAAAACAGTGTATTTATCAAACATGCAGTAGTAATCAAGCAGTCATTTCTAAAAATACCAATATATTTATCAATAAAATTCAAATTGAATCATTTCTCAATTAAACTGGCAATTGAAATAAGGTTCTTCCCAAAAACTTGGATATAGTAAACATCACGTAAAACCATAAAACTGTTATCAAATGACAATTTAATAGTTCCATAGATACACCCGATACTAGTGCTCCATTTTTCCAACGGAAGCTGAACTCACCCTCGTCAAGCCTTTTGATTTCCTTGAACCCTTGAAGGGAACAACATATATGGTTAGTGGCTGCAGAGTCTACAATCCAAGAAAAAGTAGAGTTAGCTACATAACAGACCTCATTAACAAGTACTATACCTTTAGATCTAGGCTCTTTGAGATAGTGCCCTTACCTTTTGCATCTTTTGAGTTATTCTTCTTAGCCTTCTTGGGACCTTTCCTGTGTTTCTCTTGGCGTCAGAGGTGGAAGACTTGCTTTTAGTAAAGTTTGCCTCTCTACTCTTCCTCTTGCCTTTCAGAAATAGAGTCTCAGCAGCTTGTAGTTCCTTCATCAGTTCAGGAAGTGAGTACCTCAACTTATTTATCGAATAATTAATTTTGAAGTTGTCAAAAGTGTAGGCAGATTCTCAAGGATTATACCAAATTGTGTTTCGCCATTTACCTCAGCACCCATGATCTCCATCTCATTCAGATAACTAATGATCAACGTCATATATTCTCTGACAGGAGTTCCAAATTTCATCCTGCAGTTCATGAAGTTTCACACAACTACTTGTTTGGCTTGACGACCCTGATCTCCGAACGTTGGGTGACGTTCAACATCATATCAGCAGAAGTTTCCATGTTCTGATGCTGTTGTTGTAACACATTGCTAGTAAAAGCCAAGATGTAGCACTTGGCGATCTCATCAGAATGTACCCAAGAAGCATAAGCATCATTTTTCTACTGAGTCAATTCAGCAATTGACTCAAGGGGACAGGGGGTGGTGAGCACAAACTTATGATTTTCTACCGTCAACATGATATCAGGATCACGTTTTCAATCTAAGTAATTTTCACCAGTAAGTTTATTAGTATTTAAGATATTAGAGAGTGGAGATAGCAACATGATTACTGAAATGAATAAATAAAGCAGTGTAAATAAATGCTAAAACATTTAGGAAAGTATGATGCATGATGCAAATACTTAAATATTTAAAAATCTAATAAAAAATATTTCTTTCATGATGTTATGATCAACAGCGATAGCTTGTCTCATCTAAGGACAAAATTCAAGCTACCTTCTATGGCATCGAGACTTCTTTTGTTTGGTTAACGCTTCTCTAGATGTCACTACATCTAGCTTAACCAATCATCAATGGTTTTGATCACCTTAGCCCCATTGACTTGCCTCTATGGGGGATTTCAATGTGCTTCGGTCTAAGTGTTTAACCAGCGCATCGACTTTAAAAGTTGCTATGTACTAACAGTCCGTCTAGGGACGGTCCTGCCTCACCACTTCCTTTACAAACTTTAGCTTCTTAAGCAACGCAATGACTCAAAGCGACATGATTCCAAAGTTTCTCTCACTGAAGAGAGCACCGCTGGAGTGGAGAGGACCGCTCGAGTGACTCTAAACCATTCCTCTGCCACGATCAAGTTTGCGTTGGGGACCTTGAGAACATTTCAACATAAACGACCATCACACTTAGTTTTTGGAAAATATGGATTCTTCGTTATTTTTTCAAAAAAAAAACATAACTTATTATTAATTTGATAAAACAAGTTTCGAAAAATTTAAACTTCTATAAAAAATAAATCCCAATTTAAAATATAAAATTTTATAAAATTCGCATTGTATTTAAATTATAACCCATTATAAATTTAAACTACAATGATGCATATACATATTACATGGCTTTTTGATATTGGCACATCTCTATTTTTATATGGCATGTTATATGATGATGCGGTATCATTCATTCAAAATTAACCCCCATATTGACTCATTTGTAGTTAAAACCCAAAAAAGAATAATAATTAAATTATAATAATTTAAATACTAGTCTTCATGGCGTCCGTGATTATCTAATTGTCTTTCAGAAAGTCCTAACAATTTGTAACTCTTTACAAAAGTTCATTCCCGTTTTAAAAGTCAAATTTAAAATTTAAAATTCAAAATTCAAAATTTAAACTCAAAATTCAAAATTCAGAAATTCAAAATTTAAATTTTGATCAAAACTCTTTAATTAAGGAAAACAATTTTCTTAATTAAGTAATCTCATTAATTATTCTCTTAAAATTTAGAATTTAAATGAAAAAAAGATAAATGGATTATCTATTAAATTCAAAATTCAAAAATAAAATAGAGAAAATGGATAATTATCCTTTTGAATTCAAAATCCAAAAGATAGAGGGATAAAATAGATAATTATCTTTTGAATTCAAAATTCAAATGATAAATAGATAAAATTAGATAAATATCTTTTGACTCTTAATTATCTTTTATCTATTAAAAATCTAAAATTCAAAATTCAAAATTTTAAAGATAAAAGATGAGATTAAGGTTTTTGTCAAACATCATTGGGTTTCCTAAACCATAATTGTTATCGCTTAGGGTTTCATAAAACCTAGTCACCACGCAGGGCACAACAGTGGAGAGTAGGAGGTGGTGCAGCACGGCGGCGGGCGGCGGAGACTGGCGACTTTTCGACGAAAGATTTCCGATGGCGACAACTTCCGGCGAATGTGTTTTATAGTGGTTTTCGAGGCGGCGACGATTTTACATTGAATTTATAAAAAATTCCAAATTTTGTAATAAAATAAATTACATAAAATCTTATCTCTCAAATCTGGTGTACATCAATTCTAAAGTAAAAGCAAAAATGTCTAGAGCCAATAAATAGGACTCCAATCATATAATACATTCAAACATATTTGAATCTACCATACACAAATATATGCCAATATCAACAAATTCATCATTACGTTCATTACAAATATTTATATGCATAATCAAGAATCTGGCTATGATATCAATTGTTAGATCGATGGTTTTAAAATTAAAGAAAAATAAGTTTGAACGACGAACGGTTCGTGAGCGGAATATCAACTTTTTTTTCTAAAACATATTTAATCGAATTGACTAATTAAAAACTAAAATAACATATGATCATGCATATCAGATATTGAAACAAATACGAAAAGGGTCAAACGATTTTCACCTTTGCGATGTATCGAAAATTTTCTGAATTGGTGGAATCCTTGTATTTGTTCTTTACGTTCTTCAAACTTCAACATCCAAATCTTCAAGCTTGATCTTCAAGAACCAAAACCCTAAAATTTTCTTCACACCAATAACCACTCGTTAATTTCAAAAATATATCTCGTGTTTAGGAACTGAGTGTGGGCTCTCAAAACGATTGAACAAGAAAAATCAAAATTTTCTTCTTACAATTTGAAATTTGACGGCAACATGTGAGGGGGGAGGAGGAGAACACTCTTTTACTCTCTTTGTGTAATTACACACTATATTGATCATTTTCAATTACTGTGTTCTAGAGTAATGTTGTATCTAATACAATTCATGTGGCAATCAAATTGCTATCACACACATATATATATATAGTTATTAATTTTAGGAATTTGTAAATATACCCCTATATTTCAAATTTATGAAAATTAATCCCAAAATAACCATCATGGCCAAATTTTGTATATATCCTCTTAGAGTTTGTGTTGTATCGAAATTCATCAATCCAATTGATAAATCTAATTGATCTCTATCAATTAATTAATTCATTTTTTTCATTTACTAATTATCCAACAATTAGGTTTAGATTGATTTAAACAACTAAGTTCTTCACCCAATCCCCTACAATGGCACCGAAAATTTGCTGTGTATGATATGAATGCAAATGCAGGTGTCATTAACAAGTAATAAAATGATAAGTGAGTGTCATTCTCTATACGGATTGATGAAAACCAATTAGCCAGCAAAGTTTGTTTTAAACCTAATTTATTTTACTTAAAGGAAATGAAATTGGTGATTAAAAAGTCTTAATGTTAAAGAAGGGTAATATTGATCAAAAGTGAGGCAAAACATAAGAACATATAATGTAATAAATGGTTGAATAGGCTAGAAGGACTAATTCGCCCTTTTGTTAATTATCTTGACTTAAATCTACTTGAACTGCTATAGCTTTACTAACAAAATTAACCTCAACTTACTTATGTGCAAATGATTTCCATCCTTGTAGCTAAAGTTCTTAATTAAACCTAACTTACTCCTAAGCCTTAGTGAAACTAAGATCTTCGATTCATGCTTCCAGTTGCTTCGGTTGCAAGGTGAGTGATATTATCTTATATTACCCACTAATTACTTCAATGAAAAAGGAATCAAGTAACATGCATTATTCAAGTTAGTTCTGTTGATTTAAACCTTTTCAGCATTCAAATCATTGGGTTCCTCAAATATTGGTGGCTAGTCAATTAATGGATTAGACAGTAAAAACACTTGAATAAAATGCCAATCGCTTAGCTTACAAGCCAAACTTCAATAATCAAGATTAAAAACTCAAATGTTCATCAACCATCATATCTTAAAAGGTTTTAGCTTAAGAGCAATTCCGAGCAATATCACAGCCATTTGAGTACAAAAATACTAAGCTTAAGAAAGAAAGATATGCCAAATTAAAGGACAAAGGAGGAAAATAATATAGAGAATAAAGGAATATCATCTATCTTGTCTTCTTCCTCGTCATCCTATCTTTCCTTTTATGACTTATTCCTCTCTTTTCTCTGAAACGTTTCTCCTTTACTCTATTCAAGGTGTTGCTGGCCCTCGGCTCAAAGGTAGGGCATCAACAACAAAGAAGGACACTTATTACATGACAGTAAGGGTTGAGGACCACTCGATGGTGGGCAACACCAGCTGGCTAATGGCTTCTCTAGTGCAAGAACTCTTTCCTCACTTTTAGGCACCAACTGGACCAAACAATAAAAGCTATTTACCATAAATACATGTCCACTGATGTAGCGATGTTGTATTTGTTAAGTTCCTTCGGATTGATAATCGTGTTAGTTTCAATGTGTGTGTTGGGGGGTTATCACTTTGTATCTTAGCTTGCAAAATATTTTTTGAATTCTTTCTGATTAATTCTCATTATCTATGATAATAATATTAGTTTTGATGTGTTAGAGGTGGGGGGTTATCATTTTGTATTTGAACGTGCTAGATGCTTATTCAATACTATCTGATTAATGTTCATTGTCAAAGATAATAGTGTTAGTTTTAATGTGTTAAGAGGGAGATGGGGGGCTTATTACTTTGTATCTGAGTGTGCTAGATACTTTTTGAATACTTTATGATTGATGCACTTGTCTAACGATAACAATGTTAGTTTTAATGTGTAAAAGTGATATTGGGGGGAGGGGGGTTATCACTTTGACTCGGATTTCGCTGAATGCTTTTTCAATACTTTCTGATTGACGAAAATATTTATTTTGAATTTGGCTCATTGTGATGTTATAGGAACGCATGTGTGCTTTACGGGATGAGCCTATCACCGAAGAAGACACACCTCGCACCAAAGAAGAGATAGTTGAAGAAGTCTTCGAGTGAAATAAAGGTATTGGGCGTGGAGCCCCACCCACATCTTCCAAGAAAAAGAGTCAAGTTAAAAATATAGAATTGAAGAAACAAATGAAGTCAATGGAAAGAAAACTACAAAGCTTCATAAAAATATGTTCATGACGAACATATTTTCATCACGTTAGACCTTTAGCGATCAAAATTAAAGGCTTTAGCACCAATATTTTGGTCGCTAAAGCCCCTGTTTCTTGTAGGAAGTTGAGGAATGTAGTGATTTTAAAATGGGAGTACAAAGTTTGCTAGATACAAAAATACTTACCATAAGTCCGGGATGAGAAAAGGGATACCAGTAAAATGACTCTTTAGTCCTCATGATAACTAAAAAATCGTCTGAAGTAAATATCAAAGTGGCATCCTATGTCCCAAAACGTCTCACAATACATTCATGAGGAAAAGTCAACTCGCACCACTACATCTTATGCTTTGAAGGCTTCACGATCCAAATACAGGATACATTTGCCTACAAAGATTCAAGAGTAATACCATGGAAGTATGGATATGAGGTTATTACAAGCGATAATGACAAAACTCAAATGATAAACCCATCAGACTTCAATCTTCCCATAACTAATATTTCAGGAATAAGTGGAATGATGAGGAGTGACAGATGTTACACGCCAGATGTTTTGAAAATGAATAAAAGCGATGAGTTTGAAAGACAAAGAAAAGGGAAGGCCAAAGAAGGTGACAATGTTCATGAGTTCCAAGGAGAGATGTATGGCGGCCAAGTGATAGACCAGACATAATGAAAGGTACGGAGGTAGAAATATCAGTGTCTGAAGAGGAAATATGTAAATTTTTAAAGCTCATCAAGCAAAGGGAGTGTAAGATGATAGGGCAACTTAATTGCTTACCTACTTGCATATCCTTACTATCAATTTTTCTTAATTCTGAACCACATCGTCAAAAATTATTGAATGTTTTAAATCAAGCATACGTCTGTCATGGCATTACGGTGGAGAAGTTGAGTGAAATTGTGGAAAATATTACTACAGTAAATTTTATCCCTACCGATGGAACAGGACACACTAGAGCTTTACATATATCAGTGAAGTGTAAGGATTATATTGTTACAAAGGTATTGATCGATAATGTTTCATCTCTAAATGTAATGCCAAGATCCACACTAGCAAAGCTTCCTGTGGAAGTGATGCATATGCGGCCAAGTATGATGATAGTAAGAGTATTTGACGGTACTCGAAGAGAAGTAATCGAAGACATAGAGATACCAATTCAAATCAGATCATGCCTATTCGATATTATTATTTAAGTGATGAACGTAACTCCAACATATAGTTTTCTTTAGGGTCGACCATGGATTCATTCTGCTGGGGCAGTACCATTTTCCTTACATTAGAATCTGAAATTTATAGTGGATCATAAACTCATCTGTATATATGGTGAAGAAGACTTATTGGTATTCAAGCTGACCGATTTGCCATATGTTGAGTCAGTAGAAGAATCATTGGAGTGCTCATTTCAATCATTTGAAATTGTGAACACCACATTTGTTGCTGATGGAAAACTCGTTCCAACATCAAGCCTATCAAAAGCATCTCAGATGATAGAAAAACAGATGATAAAAAGAGGATACAAGCCAGGCAAAGGACTTGGGAGTGAGCATCAAGGCATAAATAGGTTAACTAAATAGAAGAAGAATGACCAAAGGTTTGGGCCCAACCAAGACTGATAGAGTGGAAGCTCAAAAGAGGGAAAGAGAATTGGTAGGCTCGAAAATAGGGAATTCGATATGGAAATGGCAATCATACCCCATATTTTTTAATCCTTCAAAAGTGAGAGAATTTCATTCGAAGAACCGGTTAAGGTAAAGCAGTAGGACCTTGAAGATGATATAGCCCAGCTTTCAATATCCGCAATCTTGGGAAAATATCAAGTGCAAGTACAGATGACTTGGTTTCTTGATACGATTCAAATAATGAGCTTAACAATTGGGATGTCGCCGAGTGTCAGTGCTTCTTGGAGATTTTCAAGAGTAATGTGTTAATGCCAAATTTCTAATGATTCTATCCAATGTCTTAGAAATTTCATTGTTTTAGACCTACCTTTTCATCTATTTCATGTCATTTCTTTGAATGAAAGTCTAAATCTTGTTTTGTTTCCTTATGTTAATAATAAATACGATTCCAATTTTCCCCTCTCTTTGTCTACTTTTTTCCTTTTCTGAATTGTTGTTCTTACTCATGCATTTTTTATTTTCTTTTCTCACATTTCTTTCATCCAATAATCTAATTCATGTTTGAGAATGTTGATTTTAAAAATAAGAGCATAAGCAATAACTTTGACTTAGCATAGTGTCAAACTAAAGCGGTGAAGATAATTTTGAAGCATCTCCAGAAATGTTGATAATGATAGAAGATGATGATAAAATAACTCAACCTTATCAAGAGTTAATGGAGGTGATAAATTTGGGATTGGATGGAGAGATAAAAGAAGTCCAAATTGACATTTATATGATAAGCGAGAGTCACCAACAATGAATTGATTTACTCAAGGGGTATATGGACGTCTTTGCATGTTCTTATCAAGATATGCCAGGTCTAAACATTGATATTGTGGTCCATCATTTTCCAATTATGCACGAAAGCAAACTAGTACGACAAAAGTTACGGAAAATGAAACCAGACATGCTAGTACTATCGAAGAAGAAATTAAAAAGCATGTTTCTGGAAGTAGCAAAATACCCTGAATGGGTTGCTAATATAGTCCTAATGCTGAAGAAAAATGGGAAAGTAAGAATGTGCGTCGATTATAGAGACTTAAATAGAGCAAGCCCTAAGGTAATTTTCCATTACCTCATATTGATGTCTTCGTAGATAACAGTGCAGGACATTCAACGTTCTCTTTTATGGATAGTTTTTTGGGGTACACCAAATCAAAATGGCTTCCGAAGATCGTGAAAAGACCACTTTTATAACTTTATGGGATACATTTTACTATAAGGTCATGCCATTTGGTCTAAAGAATGTAGGGATGACTTATCAACGAGCAATGATAACACTGTTTCATGATATGATGCATAAAGAAATCAAAGTATATGTTGATGATATGATCGCCAATCTCGTCAAGGGGAACATCATAGTGTCAGTCGGTGAAAACTATTTGAACGATTGAGAAAGTTTTAGTTAAAGCTTAACCCGACAAAATGTACATTCATAACATCTTTAGGGAAACTACTTGGTTTTGTCGTGAGCAAGACAAGAATAAAAGTTGACGACGACAAGGTTCAAGCAATCATTGATATGCCACCATCTCGATCTAAAAAAGGTTAGAGGGTTCTTGGGGAGATTAAATTACATAGCTCGGTTCATCTCACATCTCAGTGCGACTTGTGAACCTATCTTTAAACTTCACCGTAAAAGTGATATAGACGGATGGAATGATGATTGCCAAAATGCTTTTGAGAAGATCAAGAAATACTTGTAAAATCTGCCTATACTTGTTCCTCCAATTCCAGGGTGGCCACTCATTTTTCATCTGACAGTAACACAAAATCCATGGGTTGCTCATCAGTTTAGACAATATATGTTATACTGCAACACTTGGTTAATTTCAAAGATGGACCCAATCAAGTATATCTTTGAAAAGCTGTCACATCCTGGGAGGATTTCTAAATGGAAAGTTTTGATCACGGAATATGATATTGTCTATGTCACGAGGAAGTCAATAAGAGGAAGTGAACTTGCTGATTATTTGGCAAACCAACTAGTGCAAGATTATGAGCCTATGAAGTTTGATTTTCACGATGAGAACGTCTCAGTCATATAAAAAATGAAGAGAAATCTACGAACCCAAAATTGTGAACAATGTTATTTGATGGTACATCTAATGATGTAGGACATAGAATTGGGGCAATCCTTATATCTCTTGAGGAAAATTTTTTCCCATTCACGGTAAAATTGTGCTTTGACTGTACAAATAATGTGGTAGAATATGAGACATGTTCTATGGGAGTTCAAGCAGCTCGTGATATGAAGATAAAAAAACTTTGAGTGCATGAAGATTCATTATTGGTGATATGACAATTAAATGGGGAATGGGAAGCTAGAGACTCCAAGCTGATACTTTATAACAAACGTGTAACCAAGGTAAGCCAAACTTTTGAAATGATCTCATTTGACCATATACCAGAGAGAATAATCAAATGGCGGATGCACTGTCAACTCTAGGGTCTATGTTTGCTGAAGACTTTAAGGAAGAAATTCAACCCATAAAAATCGAGAAGTAAGATCTTCCTCCTCATTGTATGGGCATTGAAGAAGAGCCAGATGCAAGACTATGGTATGACGACATCAAGCAGTATATGAAGAATGAGGAATATCCATCCAAAGCTTCTGAGAATGATTATCACAATATTAGAGGTTATCTAAAGGTTTCTTTTTGAATGGTGAAATACTCTAAAAAGGAACCATGATATAGTGCTTTTAAGACGTGTTGATATAAGGGAAGCGAATCAAATCAAAGAAGACGTTCATGAAGGAATTTGTGGTGTCCATGCTAATGGTCATATGATGACTAAACAAATCTAGAAAGCATGATATTTTGATTGACTCTAGAATCTAATTGCATTAAGAACACCAATAAATGTCAAATTTATGCATACAAAATTCATGAACCAGCATCCCCTTTACATGTCATGGTTGCGCCTTGGGCGCTCTGTGTGTGGGGTATGGGCGTCATTGGTCCTATCGCACCAAATGAATCTAACATGCATCGTTTCATTTTGGTCTCTACAGATTTCTTTACCAAATGGGTAGAGGCAAGTTATTATTCGAGCATGACCATAAGTGCGGTTGTTAAGTTCATTAAAAAAGAGATAATTTGTCGATATGGTCTCTCTGAAAGGATCATCATAGTAATGGAATAAATTTAAACAACAAGATGATGAAATCGTATAGGTATTGAAGCAACATAAATGCAAGTTGGAATTAATTGGCATTAATTGGACCTTATGAAAATTAAGGTTTTTCAAGTTGATTATTTAAGCTACTTTGAATTCAAGATAAGTAGAAATTTATGCATACTTAAATTACTCTAAAAATTTATGATGGGTGATTGTATGTGGTGCTTTTGTTTGTTTCATTGTAAGTAAATTTCACTTATGTGATAATTTAATTGTAACTGGATGTTTAATTGTATATTATTGTGTTGTTAATGACATGTATATTTTTATGTCATGTGCATGTTATTAAGTGTGATTTTTGTGTTATTAGGGTTGTAGTATTTTTTGGAACCTATTTTTATGACATTTGATGTTTTAGGATTGTGATTTTTTAGGGTTTTATTTTTTCCCTTTTTCCCTTTTTCTCTTTTAGATCGTTAATAACTTTTCTTACAGAGATCGCTGGCCAACTTCCGTTGGAACTCGCCACCACACCCAGAGTAGAACAGAGATTACCTGTCGATAAATTGTTAGTTTGTAAGGTACATACATGTGACATTTCTCATGAGTACCATTCCACACCTTCAAAGTGGTGGAACTAGTTGCAATAATTACCTTCCCACATAACTAACCAGTGCATTTTCAGAGATTTGTAAGATATGTACAAGTAGCATTTCTCACGAGTACCATTCCACACATTCGAAGAGGTGGAACCAGTTACAATAATTGTCTTCCCACATAATTAATCAGGACATATTCATAGACCCTCTCCTGAAGGACGAGGTAACACATCCAGAGGTTGGGTGAGTACGTGGCTCTAACGGCACAATACTTTAAGTTATGTGATCATATAGTAATCTTTCATATCTCATCGCATTTCATTATCAAATTCCATAATAATAGAATACATCATCAAGGAAAAGAAAATTATATTTAAATCCACATTTTTTAAACACAACAAAGCAACCATGCAGTTACATGTGTAAGGTTTCACTTACCTGATCTCCTGCAAAAGGAAAACTACGAAAGTGAAACTCCTAAAACAATAGCACTATACAGGTTCTGTACAGAATGGTAACCCAAAACCGAAACTAACATTACGCGTTGTCTTGGTAAGAACCGACACAAGTTAAACTAGGGTTTCCCTGAAAATTCTAAAATTCTTAAAGGATGACCTAGAAAATACTAGGGTTTCACAAATTAAATTTCATGAAATTCCAATGTCGTTTAAGTTTGAAAACACGAAAATTATATTGTTACAGAAAACTATTTTTCTCCAGGTGAAACAATAAGGTTCAATAATATGTTTCAGTAAGCAACCTCATCAAAAATTCTGAAAATTTACAGAGTTACTAAAGATACATATAAAATAATACTGTAAAATTTTTAGAGCAAACCGAGTTGATCTCAGTACCGAAATAAACCTTAAATTTGGATGTCAAAAACTGTTTTCTGTTGTACAAAACAGAAACTTTCAGAAATTATATAAAATTGTAGAGATCAAATTTTGACCTAGCTTTCGCGTTATATTAATAAAATTACCGAAGTTACATCAGCCGAATTTTCAAGATGTTACAGTCAGTCACAAAGAAAGCAGATCTTAGATCTTCTCAAGGAAACATGTATGGCGGGATGCAAACCAGGATAGATCCCAAACATAAACTGGGAGTTAGTGTTGAGAATGTTGTTGTTGATAGAGGGCAGAGATTGGTTGGCAAACTAATATATTTATCTCATACTAGACAGGATATTTCTTTTGTTGTGAGTGTGGTAAGTCAGTATATGCATTCTCCTTATGATACCCATATGGAGGTAACTTTGAAGATTCTACAATACTCGAAAGGAAATTGCTTATTTTTCTCAAGAGCCATCATCTTCAAGTAGAAGCTTATACAGATGTTGATTGGGTAGGCTCAATAGAAGATAGAAGGTCAACATCTCGATATTGCACGTAATCCTGCTCAGCATGACAAAACTAAGCATGTTGAGATTGACTGACATTTTATCAAGGAGAATATTGAAAATGATCATATTTGTATTTCATTTGTCATTAGTGGAAATCAATTGGCAGATGTTCTTACCAAAAAGTTGCCCAGACCTCTGTTTCTTTTGTGTGTTAGCACGCTGGAAATGATAGATATCGACGAACTAACTTGAGAGAGAGTATGGGAAAATGTATACTTGACTGGTATATTAGTTGTAAATTACTGGGCTTGATTGACCTTAGTTATATCTTAATTGTAGGAGTAATTAATAGCTTAATTATAGGATTAATTATAGCTTAATTGTAGGAGTAATTACTATTTAATTGTAGGAGATAATTATCTGATCTTGTGTATATATATCCTTCTATTGTAAGATTTTTATAGATCGATAAAGTTGAAGAGATTTCTACAAATTGAAATTACATGCATAATTCATAACATTAGAATTTTCTCAACGAATTATATGGATTAAGAATATATGTTTCCAATCTCAACATGCATGCTCTTCTCAAGTACTTCAGGACAGGAACAGAAGTTTCCAGTCTTGTTTAACAAAGTGTTTAAAGTAGATTATACAACCTTTAGAATTTGAAAAAGTTACACGCGCGGTGCTTCTTAAAATGAAAAACACTGATTTTCTGCACAAAATTCAGCAACAAAGCAGCACTAGATGGGTGTTCCTTGCTAAAGAGACTCTGAAGCATATGTAAGTATTAAGTGTAAAAATTGGTATAATAGATCTCAGACCGAATTGTACTTACATTTCTATAAATAGTTGGAGGTAGTATCTATAGGGAGGCATGCCTTGACAAGACTTGTTTGAGAAGTTAGGAAACATTTTGAAGTGTTCTTATTGATTAAAGGGGAAATGACATTTAATTCATTTATCTCTCAAACTGATAGAGAAATATAAAAAGAGATGTCTTGACATCATAATGACGATTGAGAAATGTATGATAGATGTGCAATGTTGGATCTCACGTGGAAGATTCTTTTTGGTGGAAATGATCATGCTTACGTATGGTGGATGCCTATCATACACTTCGAGCTATATTGACCCCAGCTGCAGAGCTACGAGCCTCTAACATTTGGGATGGTCGGACAACTTGATAACTTCTCTCTGGCCTTGCGACGACTGTGACTTTTGGAGATAGAGGACCTAGAAGGTCAGACCAACTATGTCTTCTCTCATATGGGCTACAGACATGTGAGACTCATCCACAAGCTGCCACAAAACACCTATATCAAATGAATGATGTGAAATTTTAGTATTCCAATAATATTGAAAATCTTTTCAAAAGAGTGAGAAGGAAAAGTGACCAAGTATTTTTCTTTAGTTTTTCAAGAAACAGAAAAGTACGATAGGATTTTGGCCACGCCCACACTGATCAAGAAATTCATTATTGTCTCACACATCACCGCCTTTTGTTTCTCACTTTCTAGCTTTTCCTCAATTTTTTTACTTTTTTTATTAAAGAAAACTGCATTAATCATAAAAAAAATGTCTACAATCTTTGATCACTTTAAGGGAAAAAAGATCACATTAATGTAAAAAAGACAAGTAGTTACACAATCCGTACATTCTAAACAACTCAACCTAGTCAAAATATGCGTTACATTATTGTTTGATTTAGGAACATACATAAAATTTATTTTGATAAAACTATTTCTAACAAAAAAAAATATCATGAATTAGGGATCTCTAGTTCTCTATCCTAACTGTATGAAATATTTAGCATATTAATTAATTTTAAAGTATCTGAACAAATCATGAAATTCAGTATGTTCCACGATCGACATCCTCCGTAGCTCACAAAATCGTCGTTGCCTCCCCTACCATAGAATTCAGAATAAAACTTACTCTTTTAAAGCCAGCAGGTCTGTATTGTTTGGATTAACCAAACACCAGCTCAAACCTCCATTGTTAGTGGCTGGATTCCATGCAACGTCAGTATAAATTCTCCAATTAGAGTAAGCAATGCTGTCCATGTTGCTGGTAATTGGAAGAGGGTGAGAATTTCCCAGCTCTGTTTCTTGGCTGCCATTTTGAGCTGTTTTGGTAGCTTAAACCCATTTCTACATCATTTGCTTGCATCTTCTTCACCACATCAAAATGGTTTGATTTTTTATCAGTAAAAACCAAGCCATTCCTCGTTTTCCAAATTCTCCATAGCCCAATAACTATTCGTTTCAAACAAAAATCTCTTTCAAAATTAGGTTGATTAGTTATCAACCATTGTCAAAATTCTTGAACATCATTACCAGGAATATCGATACTTTTCAAATTGACAGGGGATGCAAACCGAACAGCTTGCGAAAATCTATACACTATAAGAAAAACCGTTCTCCTCGGTTTGCTCTAAACCATACTTTTCGCCACATGATATCACTCTCAGAAGTGAATTTCCTTAACCATTCTCCTCGAAGAAACTAATTAAACCATCTTATGTTCTTAATACCTAAACCTCAAAGATTTTGACTTATAGATTTTATCTCATCTTACAAGATGGAGCTTGGGATCTGAGGAAGTAACGCACCATAGAAAGTCCCTCATAATTTTCTCTAATCTGTTTGCTACTGCTTACAGAAACGGCAAAACTACACATATTGTAAACTGGCAGATTAAACAAAGTGCTACTGATCATCGCCAACCTCTCCTCTTTTGACAGATATGAACCTTTCCCGCAAACTTCTTAAGTGTCATAATTTGACATGTAAAGTGTTGCTTCTTAGTGGCTTCATATGATGCCTTCATTAATAATCTACTCCACCTAAACTTGACGAAAATCCTTGTAATTCAAAATAAGATCTAAAGTAGAAAACGAGTGAACTAGAACACAACTAAATTCCTATACTAAAACGGTCTAGAAATTGCTCCGAGTGATCTCTAAATAGATGAAAAACGATAAGTAACTTTTGAACATACTCGTCGTCACTCGGAAACAAATAGTATGTATTAAGGTTTTGCTCTCTAATCTTATGCCGTTCTCTTATTCCCAATCTAATTAATCCTTTGGCAGCACAAGGAAAAAAGTAGATAAGAGATATCGTCCCTAGAAATAGAGAGGTGCATTACTAATTCAGAAAATCAGTTACAAACGGTCTCTAAAACCATGGCTTCTTCCAACCAAATGGAAGGAAAAGAGCCAAAATCACAACTATTACACACCACTAGAGCCCTCTCTGCTATCCGTTTAGCAGAAAGGTTCATAGAATCATCAACTAGTATAAAACAAACTGAAATACAATTATACGCTTATTTGAAAACGTCCTTAACAAAATCAAATTCCATGTCCACCGATTGAAATAGAATCCACGCCTCAATGCTTGAAATTTCGATTTCGATTTTCACTTTAAGAAGGAAGAGAGCCTGCATTGCCCGTATCCCTTCCACTACGGCAGAACAAATCGTTTCCATCACTGTAGCATTCGGTCTTAAAAAAATCCAGCCACCCCTCAAATACTCTCCTGCCTCACCTCTGTAAACCCATCCACCCACAAAACTTTTCATATTCAGAGGAGGAGAGACATTTATATTCACCTTAAATAGTCCTTCCTTGGCAGAAACCACTTCACCTTACTCCTGTAGTCCATGAATCTGCAATTACTCCTTGACATCATGTTGTTTATGTTTTTGCTTTTGTTGGAGTGAAAAAGTTTGAGACAACCATTTCTGGACTCTTTGGATTTATTAAAATCAGCCAAAGAAAACTTGCATTTGCTAATTAAATTGTCAACAGAATGTGAGCGTTTATTAAAAACTTTATCATTCCTCGTTTTTCAAATCCACCAAAAACCATAAGCTAACTCTCTCAAATATTGGGTACAATTATCATATTGGCAGACACATGTAAATCAGATTTCTCCAGATAATATAAAATGTATCACCTCGAAGCGAATCCGTTCAGAGATAGAGATCCGAAGCGAACCAAAAAGCTTTCAGAAATGGGCAGCGAACAAATGAGTGGATAATGGATTCTTCCCCTTCATTGCACATGGGACAGTTTGTTGCCTCAATCCTGTAATTTCTCTTAAGGAGCATGTCGCGAATTGGCAGGCATCCCCATAGACATTTCCAAATGAAAAACTTAATTTTAGGCACTACATCAAACTTCCAAATAGATCTCCAAACAAAACTCTCATTGCCCAAATTATCACCCTCCCTTTCTAATTGAGTTTTATTCGCCTGAAATTCGAATGATGCATGCGCCAATTTATATCCCTAACTCACCGTATAATCACCTTTAGCCTAAAATCCCCACCATAAAGAATCAGGAATAGGTTGAGGAGCAAAGGGAACACTTAGAATAATATTTATTTCCTCTCTATTAAATATATTCTGCACTTTTCTAACATCCCATACTTGTTGGTTTGCAAGGAACAAATCTGCAACTATTGTGGTTGCCTCACTACAAGGAGATTGAACCTTCAATGCATTTCTTCTTGGGATCCATTGATCTGCTAGATCTTAATAATTTTTCCATCACCTATTTTCCACAATACTCCCATTTCAAGTAGATTTTCCCCCATAAAAGGCTCCTCCATCCCCAAGAAACATTCCCACAAGCCTTAGCATATAAAAAATCAGAATTGGGAAGGTATTTACATTTCAATACCTGAGCCAACGGAAGAGAAGGGTTTTTCATTATTCTCTAGCCATTCTTTGCAAGAAAAGCTCTACTCATAGACGACAAATCCTTGAAATTTAATCCTCCATCTCTTTTCGATTTCGTCAATCACTCCCACGAAATCCAATGTATTTTCCTACAATTCATTGTTGAACCCCACCAAAACCGAGACATAATTTTCTTCATATCATTGATTAGTGAAGCTGGCATTTTGAAACATTGCATCGAATATGTCGAGAGTGCCATAGCTACTACTTTGAGCATGATTTCTTTGCTCGCTGTTGATAAGACGTTGATAAGAAACGTTATGTCCACCCATTCATTTTTGCATCAAGCTTCTTTCTAATATCATCAAAAACTAGTCTCTTTGATCCTTCTATAGCCGCTGTCATACCCAAATATTTACCAAAGCCACCACAGTTCGATATATTTAAGATGGCAGCCAATTGGTTTTGTATAGGTGCGGGGGTATTGAGGGAGAAGCATAAAAGACTCCTATGAAAATTTACCTATTTTCCCGATGCCTCTTCATAGGCTTTTAAAATATTCTGAATACAGATGAATTCATCCAAAGATGCTTTGCAAAACAGGATCGCATCGTCTGTGAAAAATAAAGAGATGGATGGATGCATTCTTTTTAGGGAAAATTCATGAATATGTCCTCAATATGCAGCCTTAGACAAAGCTGTAGAAAGAACCTCGGCACATAAAATAAATAAATAAATAAGGAGACAGAGGATCTCCCTGTCTCAATCCTCTCTACAGGATAAGCCTCTCAGTCAACTCTCCATTGACAGAAACCTCATATGAGACTGTTTGAATCCAATTACGCCAAGTCCCATTGAACTATAATTTAGAGAGAACTTCATTGATGAAGGCCCACTCCATACGGTCAAAAGCTTTAGCCATATCAAGTTTTATAATGACCTCTCCCTTTTTACCCTTTTTCCTTTGCCTCGAAGAGTGTAATGCTTCATGAGTAACCAATATATTATCATTGATTTGTCTCCCATAACAAAGACTCCCTAGTAATAACTAATCAGGAATGACATAATATTTTTCAGTTTGTTGCAAAGTACTTTGACCACTAATTTATAAGCCACATTGCATAATGAGATAGACCTAAAATCCTTGATCGACGATGGGTTTCCTACTTCGGAATTAGAACAATGTAAGTATCATTTAATTTGATGAAGTCCTGACAGAATATCATCGAATAATTTCATGAAATCCCGCCATACCATAATCCAATTTTACCGAAAATAACCGGCCGATATTCCGTCAGGTACCGACCTTTAGTAATGAAGTTTCATTTGTTAAAAAAAAAGAAAAAAAGAAATAGAGAGGTGCCTGCCCACTAAAGAGAAATTTGGTGGCCACACAACACAACCGTAGCCGTAGCAACCTCTTTCCAGCCAAGCCGCACGCAATTGACACATCTAATCATCTCTAACTGCTTAGTTTTAGTGTCATTTATTAACCATCCCAAATTTAAAAACTGCGTCGGAATTTATCTGATTTTTCACATGTTTCGTGAAGGAAATAATTAACAAAGACATCTAAGAAAGTGAAAACATGTATTTTCTTTGTTCACCTTATACTCTCCAAACTTTGCTCTTGTCAATCCTTTCACCTTCCATTCAAGGCCTTAAATGGACCGTATTCATGATGAAAAACCATAGTAGATCCCATATAAATAGATTGACCTTAAGTGACCTAAAGTTCTAACCCACATTAGAATGTTCACAATTTGATTTGATTCAATTAGTTATTACCTAACCGAACCAATTTGGTCGTTAGCTATTAGGAGAATCTATATATCTAATTTGGAAACGGATTACATGTGAAATAGCGAAAAGAACACAGATTTTCTATTAAGAACACGTATGATCATGCACCATTATTTTATACATCAAGAAAGAGGAATAATAGAACCTGCTTACATTGCAACTCCAACCTTCAGTGAATTTTATGATGGTTTAGAACAAGAAAATCGAGATGGTGAGCCTCTGTTTCGATGCGTCCTTGCTTTTTTCTTCCTTGCCAATTTCTTCTCCAGCTCTTTAACTCTGCCACTCAGATTTGATATAACATTTAGCTGCTCTTTCCCAGCTTCAATCAGTTTCTCCATCATCTCCCTCAGTTTCTCATTCTCTTCAGTCAGCTTTCTGTTGGCTTCATTCTCGCCCACAGTTACATGCTCTAGTACTTGTTCTGGCTCTCCTTCCTCTTCTGCTGGTGTTTGAAGCAGAACTTCCTCCTTCACTGTCTGAGAATCACTTAGTTGATCAGTCAATGATACATCAATATTTTCTTCTTTTTTCTTGATGACATCTATAGTTTGCTCCTCATTTTCCTCAAGTGGCACTTCTTTCTCACAAGCATTATCTTGTAAATCTTGTGGTTTGTCATATTCATCTTCCACATCTACACGCTGATCATCTACCTCCACAACTGAGGGGACGATATCAGTAACCTTTCCTCTGTAATTATTCTGTATTTTATGATCTTGAGTGGCATTGAGTTCCTCATCCTGCAAAGGACGCTCGTGCTCAGTCTCAATCATCTCACCTTCAGCTTGAAAAACCTCCTCCTTCCCTGTCTCAACTTGTTCAACTTGCTCAAGTTCCTTAGTTCCTAGATGTTCCTCGGTGATCATCAAATTTTCAGTCTCCAAATTATTTCTAGAAACCTCATTGGTACCTTCCACTGGATTTTCCACCTGACTGCTCCCGTCTAGATCCTCACAAACCTCTTTCGAATAATGCACCTCACCGCATGTCCTCAGCAATTTAGAGGCTGTAGGTTCGAAAGGCTCTGTAGTTGCTTCTTTCATGTCACTAGCCAGAGCTTGACCAGCCTCATGCCCTCCAGTGACATCCTCCATACTCGGTTCCGATATTAGGTCACTGTCTACCTTATACACTTCAGGCTTCTCATCACTTACAGCAGGCAATTCACTCTCTGTATTTTGGGAGGAAGTCTTCTCAGTTTTGACAACTTGCGAATCAACCTGATCTGCTTCTGATTCGATAGCTTGAATGAACTCAGACCCTCCGAGCTTCTCGCCATACAAAGTTGACGATTTTTCAGATTCGTTCTCCAGTGGTCTTTGCGGCTCATCACTAGTAATATCCTCCAAAGTGCTTTCAGGTCTAAACTGAGACATGTCATCCACCACAGGCTCCACGTCCTTGACTCCTTCAGAGGACCTTTCCCCTGATCCCTCTTTTGGCTGCTCTTGCTTAGTTCCACTCTCATGGCTCTCAATGGATGAATCTTCCTCTGGCTTGTCCACTAAGCTCTGTATTGCTTCTTCAGATTTCTTGGGCATTAGAGAGTCAAGCTTCTCCTGCAAACTTACTAGCTCTCTTGCCAAGGATTTTCTACTCTCCCTTACACTTGCATGTAGCCCCTGATCAACAGAGTAGCAAAATTAAAGAATAACATAAGCACCAAAAGAACATATTCACAACCACAGAACAAACGACTCTTGTTTAAAACAACAAAAAGACGAATTAGGAACAAAACCACGTCCATAATATACTCAACACACTAAATCAACATTTCTCATATCTAATTTCACCTTAAACACAAGCTCAATGAGACAAAAATAGGAATTCAGATAGCAGTATTTAGAAATTAAACTGAACGTAAATTAATTAAGATACATACCTGAATGGTGTCAAGCTTTAGCAGAAGCCTCATAATCATTTCTCCAATAACCACCGTCTCTTTATCATCTTTTGCAAGGGCAGAAGAAGACTCCAGAGCTTCAATACGATTTTCAATATCTTTCACTTGCCCACGAATCTCATTTATTTGCTTCAACTTTTTCAAAGGTTCCCATCTCCTTACCAAATAACCGCGGTAGGCAGACTGAATAAGGAGAGCTGCTTCCACATCCGACAAGGCCATCGCCTTTGCCTTCTTTGCAACACCGACTGATTCAACTACTCTTGTCTTCATCTTTGTCACATTCTCAGCTCCTTCGTCTTCTTCATTCTTCCTTTCTTGTTTAGCACCAGCGATTTCCTTAAAGCTCTCTGCTTTGGAATCATTCTTACAAACTGCATCTCTAGACTCATTTTCTATATCTTCATTCTCGGAACTTTTCACTTCGATCACCTTAACAATCTTTTCCTTCTCTGGCTCCACCTCCTTGCTCTTGCTTGTGGCAACACTATGATCTGATTTACTGTGAGATTTTCCTTTGACGCTTGATGAAGTGGAAACCTTGGCGGTGCCATTAGATGATTCTTGGGAACATGTTTTTGAAGCAAGCCTGCTTGGGGACCTTGAACTGCCATTATTGCTTCTCTTTTTCGGCAATGGATCAATTCTAAGACAAACAGGAGGCAGTTTAGATGATTTTGGTGGGGATGTAGACTGTCTCTTTCCACCGGTGCCTAAATGCTCTTGTTCCGCATGATCCTTTGCTCCCTTATCGGGGATATCTCTCCCTCCCTTGTTCATTTCTTTAGAATTCTCTTTTTCCTTCTGTGTAACCATCAGCTTTACATCATCCCCACTTTTTGCCTTCACCATCCCTGTCGCACGATCAGACTTCTCTTCATTTTCATCCTTGTCAGAGCAATCAACTGGAACATACTTTATAGTGTACGGCGTCTCTTCAGCAGCTTTTCTGTTGGATTTCATCTTCTTGGCATCCTTTGGAGCTTCATTCTGCCAATTATAGTATGGCATCCAAATAGTAGATAATGGGGACTGCTTTTTCTCTTCCTCACTCTGCTTACTCCGACTCCTTGTCCCCTCACCACTATGCAACCAAGACTCCCAGGGAAATTGCTTCCTCTCATCATCCTCATTTTGCTGACTCTGAGCTCTCCTTTCCTGCTCACCTTGTAAACAAGAAGCCAACTCGTTCAAATCAAGAGGATACCAACCATTCCACAGTTGAGGCTCATGAGGCTTTGATTCACGAGGAGCCCCCTCCTGCTTTACCGCCTCTTTCTCATACTGTTTTGTGTGGTCCTTGTTATTTTCGAAATCAGAGGGAATCCACACAATCGGGTACTGATCGGGTTTTCGAACAGGAACCACAGAATCACTTCCCTTCCTTTCAACATCTGGCTCCTGCTCTTCAATCTGCACCCTCTGATCTGCCTTCTGATCGCAAACATGACTTGGGCACGCACAACAGTGATAACCTCCTGGCACATTTTTGTCATATTCATATCTTGGCTGCTCCATAGTGTAATGCGGAGGAGGAACCTGGTACTGAAAATGGTAGGGCTCAGGGCAAGCGGGACGACCATGACCTCCACAATACGGCATCGGAAAATATGAAGTAACAGGAGGATGAGGACAAGGATATCCAAAACTAGAATATCCAGGGAAGTGGTTAGGGTTGTAACATGAATGGAATGGCACTGGCATTGGCATTCCGTAGTTACAATTTCCACGGTGAGGCCAAGATTCAGGTGGATTTGCATGTGAACTTGGAAATTGATACTGAGGGAAAGACATTTGGCTTTTTCCCCGAGAGTCTGAGTCCGCGAATCTATAAGCAGGCATCATATCCAGCTTTTTATTACGATCCCCGGAGTTCCACGCAAAACCACAGGGAGGCAAATGAGAAGTCGTATTCTACAAGAACTGCTTGTGAAATTCGACGATTACAATTAGCATCAGCACAAACTACTCAGATCACAGAACAAAAACACAAAAAGTATAAATTCAAAATTTCGGAAATAGAAAAATATTTTTCACCATACCAAAATCATTCCAATCACTGAAACACTGGGTTATAAATCACTACCACCATTAATGGAAACCGAAATTACCTTAATCGAGTCATATTCGAATTGCCACTGCATTTCATTCATTTATCCAGCAACCAAACGATGATCAATCCAAGAGAGAGAGAAAGTGTTACCTGAAATAAAATTCCCCCAAATAAAATCCACCAATTGATTCCACACAGTCCAAATGTAGTAGTTATCGGCACGAAGCGGTCCACCAACCCAAAAACGCTGAGATTCAAATGCTCGAGCAAGATTTAAGATTATCGGTTTCTTTTACAGAATGAAAACGAAGAAGAAATATTGGAATTTATATAACATCCAGATCAAGAAAATAATATCTTCCTCTTTGTTCGAGAGGTTTCGCGCTTCTCCTGAAAGTTCAACTGTCTGGAAGTTTCTCTCCACGTGTAAGGTGACGTGGCTTCTAGTTGAACAGAGTTGTAATCTTCTGTGGGTTGCGCCCCACAACTTAATGAAGAAAGGAGTTACTGTTTCAACGGAAGAGATTGATCAGTGTTCAACGCCTACGTGTCGGGCCATTATGTGGATCATATGTATGGGTGCACTGATAGAATTTAGATCTCACTGTAGGTCAGCGTGACCCTTGAATTGGGGCATACGACTATTCTGACGACTTTTACGGATTGTATTATGACCACCAATCTTTATACTATGACCACCAATATCTATAATTTCTCTCTCGATGTGATCGTGAATTTTCTTTTAAAATTTGAATATTTCTAAGTCGTCGATATAAATTTGGACTATTTAGATTCACACAATTAAGCTTACTTCTTTATTTAATTTTCTTTTAAAATTTGAATATTTCTAAGTCGTTCACTTTCTGATCGAGCGGACATGTTATAGTGTCTCTATAATTTCTCTCAATTATTGTCGGAGATTTCCCTTTTCTTCTTATAGTTCTTGTCAGCTCTACTCTTAAAACAATTAATGGGAAAACAATTGCTGGGTTATTGTCAACCTTTCATAAATAAAGTTACTCTCGACGAAGAGGAGAGAATCGTGTTTCAGTCGATTTAAGTTGTTAGAAAATAAATTTAACGATCTAGATCAGTTCGGTAAATAAATTAATAAAAATTAAATTTATATTTGAGCCAATCGTGGCCATTAAAAACAATTCAATGACCGAGATCGACAACATGTCTCTCATGATCTTATAAACATCATATGATCCGTGTAGGTAAGAAAAAACACAAGGGCTAAAGATCACTCAATTATATTTTCAAGCAAGATCCAATACTCCTACTCTAGGGGAGGGTCCATATTAAGTCCAAACCAATTACTCTTCCATGATAAAGGTCACCACGATGACCGAAACCCCTTCAACGACAAAGACCACGACCAAGGCCATAGACACGACCCTACCTATGCTCACACTACTGAGATCACGTAGATGACCGATGTCTTCTCATGCCTAGGATCGTAGCTACTCGAGATAAACGAGATCATTTCTCCGACACAATAAAAATATGATAATCAGTCATATAAGAAAATGATAGATACAAAACACTTATATAAGACAATTTCAATGATTGTTAAAGATGATAAAATGATAGCTCAAATTTCCTAATTTGGAGAATATTCTTCATAAATATCTTCATCCTTATAGGAATAAAGAGGATAAAATATTGAACCGAGACGACATTATAAATATATGATGACCCCCCCATTTAAACGATAAGTAACTCCTTATTGCTATTATGATTAATCATTATACTGACTTGATCGTCAGAGTGTAGTAGGTGGGGCATCATTACAGTGCCCCACCTACTACTTTCACGATTATTCTTGATTTTTGCTCCTTAGACGTATCACTAGGACATCTCGAGAGTAGGTGCTGGCAGATTTTTAGCATCAATATAATTTGGCACTCTGTGGGGACGTAAATCTCCCATTTTTTTTTCAAAATTGATCAAAATATTTTATCCGCAATCACGATCGTCACTGCAATGGTGAAACGATCCAAAACGGGTTGAAGAATCATGAAAAAGGTTAATGCTTTGATCGACAACTAAGTTGGGGAATTGTTGTGGACGCCACTGCGACAAATTAGTCGTCGTTATTGAGAGCCGTTGTGGCTGACGTCATGAACGTTGCTACTAGGGGTGAAAAATTTGTTACCGAACCGACCGAACTGAACCGGAAATGGTCGGTTATATAAGTTATTCGGTTCGACATTTCTGATGAACCGCAAGTTCAGTTCGGATAGAAAAATCATGTGATTTCGAATCGAACCAAACCGAATCAAATCTCATATTATAGCTAGGCTTATTTTCCCCTTCTCTAGAAAACGCAGCAGTAGGGCTAGACTCATTTTACGTCTTTCTTCTGTTTGTCTTCTTCGCTAATCCTTGGAGTTGAAATCTAATCTTTTCGCCGCGAGTCTTGATCTTCATCTTCTTCGCGATATCCTTCTATCCGTGAGTCTTCGTCTTCATCTTCTTCGTGATTCCTTCTTCGTCTTTGTCTTCTTCGTGAAATCCTTCTGTCCGCGAGTCTTCATTTTCATATTCTTCGTGATTCCTTCTTCGACTGCGTTTAGAGGTTTGTTTTTAGTCCTGCCTGAGAATCTAATCTCTCTCTTTTTTTTATTGCTTTTATATTTGTTATGTTTACAACGTTTGGATTTCTTCTTCTACATTTAGATTTTTGTTTAGATCTGTAACTCTGTTTAGATTTCTTCTTCTTCTTCTTCTTCTTTGGTTTAGATCTGTAACTCTGTTTAGATTCCGTCTTCTTCTTCTTTGGTTTAGACCTGTAACTCCATTTCTTGCCCAAATATCACTTCCATTTTTAATTCCTTAATCGCATTTAAAGCCTACCCCATGCTAAAGAAAAATCCTAATTGTAAAATCCCAGAAAAAATCTACAGATAAATGCAACAAGGAGCTGGAGGAAATTTCGAAGTCTTTGCCCTTGTCGATTTCATCATTTTTGTTCCTTTTAGGAATATGCAGCCGAACTGATGAATCAAACCGAATCTTATTGTAAGTCACGGTTTGGTTCATGTGAGACTCATGGTTCGATTCATGTGAGACTCATGGTTCGGTTCATGTGAGACTCATGGTTCGATTTGGTGTATGCAAAACCTTGAGATTCGGTTCAGTTTGATTTTTGCTTAAATAACCGGCCGAACCAAACCGTAAACTGTCATAGCCAACCGTAGAGCATCGTCGCTGCCGTTGAGCAGTGATGTTGTCACTAAACGCTTCAAGCCACTGCGGTCCAATATCGATCTTCAAGCAACCACGGTCCAATATCGATCTTCAAGCAACCACGGTCCACTGTCGAGCTTCAAGCCACCGCGATCCACCATCAAACCATCATCGTTAACTGCAACAAGTAGCCACAAAGCCCACCGCCGAGCTTCATTGGCGTGGAGCAATGAGGATTTCATGAACCATCGTGGTCATTGCCATCCCCTACTATGAATATGCTTCATTGTCAAGCTTCAAGCTTCGTTCGCTGCTTTTATCAAAACCATCATCGACGTCAAGCTTCTTCACCGCTAAGAGCAATCTCTGCCATCGGATTCGACAGGAAAACTGCGATTGCTTCTGAGATCATAAAATTATTTATTTAGATATACGTAATACGAAAAATTTTCACACTCCAAGGCACCCATAAAAGGGCTCAGACGAAGATTTATGGCCATTTAAAGCCTTTTCCGGTCATCAATGGTCCCCAGACAGAGCCGTATGCGCCACAGGTGCCTCTGGCAGTGGCGGTCTCCTTACTTACCCGTTTCAAGCTTGGCGGTTTGACCTACCCGTCTCGTAACCAGCAAGGAGCCCACAAAACTCCAACCCGTGCCCCATGAAAGCAGCCCAGGAGGACTCACTCAAGAAGCCCACAATAAGCCTAAGCATGACATGCGCTAGAGTGTGACCCACGCCCATGCATGACCCATGCACATGTGTGACCTACGCCGGTGCGTGACCCATACCGTGTCAACCTGTTGGCCCACAACCTATAGGCCAAGTTCTTCTATTCGCAGGCCTAGCACGTGCACTTCCTTTTGACCTACTAATTTAAGGGCCAAGCATTTATTCTTCACAAGCCCAACACATATGCTTTCTTGATGGCCCACTTCAGCTCGTTCTCTCTCTATCACTCCCATATTCTTTCTCGCTCTCTCTCACACACACACACACACTCTCCGACTCATTATCTTTCTCTCTTTCTCAATTTATCTATCCCCCTCTCTCTCTCAATTTATATATCTATATCTCTCTCTATCTCTATCTTGCTATCTATCTCTCTCCCTCTCTATCTATATCTCTCTCTCTCTTACTCTCACTATCAATGTATCACACACACACTCTCTTAATCTCTCTCTCTTCCTCTCTCTCTCCATCTCCCTCTCTCTATCTCTCCTTCTCTCCCTCTCTCACACACTTTATCTCTCTCCCCCTCTCCCCCTCTCCGTCTCCCGCTCTCTCACTCCCTTTCCCCTGCTTTTGCTCTTCTCTCCCACTCCCTCGCCCTCTCTCTATCTCTCTCTGTCTCCCCTTCTCTCTCTTTCTACCGCTCTCTCTCTCCCTTTCTCTCCATCTCCCTCTCTCTCTCTCTCCCTCTCTCTTTCCCTCTCTTTCTCTCTTTGTCTCCCGCTCTCTCACTCCCTTTCCCCTGCTCTTGCTCTTCTCTCCCACTCTCTCACCCTCTCTCTCTGTCTCCCCTTCTCTCTCTTTCTACCGCTCTCTCCCTTTCTCTCCATCTCCCTCTCTTCCTCTCCCCCCTCTCCCTCACTTCCACTCTTTCTCCGTCTCTCTCTCTTGTTCTCACACTCTTTCTCAATCACAGTGTCTCTCTCTCAATCTCTCTCTCTCACACATTCACTCACTCTCTCTATCTCTATCACTCTCTCCCTCATTCTCTCGCTCTCACTCTCTCTTTCGCTCATTCTCACTCTCACTCTCACTCACTCTCTCTCTAAATCTCATCCCTCTCAACGCCTCTCTCCATTTCTCTCTTTCTATCTCTTCTCTCTCTCTCATCCTCTCTCGCTCTCCCTCCCCCTCTCTGATTCTCTCGCTATCTCTCTCTCTCCTCCATCGCTATCTCTCTCTCTCTCTCTCTCTCTCTCGTTCTCTCGTTATCTCTCTCTCCCCCTCTCTTTCTCTCTCTTACACTTACTCACACTCTGTCTCTGTCACTTTATCTCCATCTCACACACTCTCTCACACTCTCTCCATCTCACAAACACACACACACATTCACACACACACACACACGCACACACACTCTCTCTCGTCCTCTCTCCCATTCTCCCTTGTTCTCTCTCTAGTTCTCTCTCCCCCGTTCTCCCTCTCTCATTCTCTATCTATCTCACTCTCTATCTCTCACACTCTCACTCTTAATTTCTCTCCCTCTCTCTCTCTATTGTCCTCTCTTCCTCTCCCCCCTCTCTCTCTGTCTCTCTCTCTCTCGTTCTCTCCCTATCTCTCTCTTTCAACCGCTCTCTCTCTCCCTCCCTCTCTATCTCTCCCCCTTTCTCTCTTTCATTCTCTCTCTCTCACTCACTCTCTCTCTCTCAACCGGTAGCTCTATTTCTCTATCTCTCTCTCACTGTCTCTCATTCGTTCTCTCTCTTATACTCTCACACTCTCACTCTCTCGCACTCTCACTCTCTCACACTCTCACTCTCTTTCTCACTTTCTCTTTCTTTGTCTCTCTCCCACACTCTCTATCTCATCCTCTATCCCACTCTCATTCTCTCTCTCGCTCTTACCCTCTCTCTCTATCTCTCACCCTAAATTTATCTCTCTATCTTGCTCACACACTCTCTCTCTCTTGTCCTCTTTTCCTTCCTCTCTCCCCCTCCCTCTATCTCGTTCCCATTCTCGCTCTCTCTCTCTCAATCACACACTCTCTCTTTCTATCTATCTCTCTCACGCACTCAGTCACTCTTTCTATATCGCTCTCTCTCTCTTTCACTCATTCTCACTCTCGCTCTCATTCACTCTCTCTCTCTCTCTCTATATATATATCATCCCCCTCAACGCCTCTCTCTTTCTATCTCTTCTCTTCTCTCTTTCTCTCTCTTTCTATCTCTTCTCTCTTTCTCTCTCTTTCTATCTCTTCTCTTCTCTCTTTCACTCTCCAACTCTCTCTCTGGATCTCTCTCTGATTCTCTCGCTATCTCTCTTTGTCTATCTCTCTCGTTCTCTCGCTACCTTTCTCTCCCCCTCTCTCCTCTCTGTCTCTGTCTCTCACTTTTACTCTATCTCTCTGTCATTCTCTCTCTCTTAAACACACACACACAATCTCTCTCTCTCTCTCTCTCTCTCTCTCTATCACACACACACTCTCATGTCCTCTCGGCCACTCTCCCTAGTTCTCTCTTGTCCTCGCTCCCTCGCTCTCCCTCCTCTCTCTGATATTCTCTCTCGTTCTCACTCTATCTCTCTCTATCTTTCTCACACACTCTCTCAAATTCTCTCTCTTTCTCTCTCTCTATTATTCTCTCTTCCTCACATTCTCTCTCTGACTCTAACTCTTACTCACTCTCTCTCTGACTCTCACTCTCTTTCAACCACTGTCTCTATTTCTCTCTCTCTCTCTCTCTCTCATTCACTCTCTCTTACTCTTTCTCTCTATCTCATACTTTCTCTCTCTGTCTCTCTCGTATTCTCTCTCCCACACACACTCTCTATCTATCTCATCCTTTTTTCCAGTCTCTCTCTAAATCACTCTCATTCTCTCTCTCTCTCTCACTCTCTCTAACTCTCACCCTAAATTGATCACTCTTTATCTTACTCTCTCTCCCTCCCTCTCTCTATTGTCCTCTTTTCGTTCCTCTCTCTTCCCCTCCCTCTCTCTCGTTCTCATTCTCGCTCTCTCTCTCTCTCCCTCTTTTGCCACTCTCATTCTCTCTCGCTCTCACTCTATCTATCTCGTCTCTATCCCTCTCTCTTACTACCACTCTCAATTTCTCTCTCTCCCTCTCTCTTATCCTCTCCTTCTCTCACTCACTCTCTTCCCCTCTCTCTCTCGTTCTCATTATCACTCTAACTCTCTCTCCCCCTCTCTCACTCTCTTTATCTATCTCTCTCTCTCTCTCACACACACACACTCTCTCTCTCGCTCTCTCTCTCTCGCATTCTCTCTCACTCTCTCATTCTCACTCCCACTCTCACTCACTATCTCGTTCTCACTCCCACTCCCACTCACTCTCTCGTTCTCACTCCCACTCCCACTCACTCTCTCGTTCTCACTCCCACTCTCACTCACACACTCTCTCTCTCACTATCACTCACTCTCTATCTCTCTATCTTGCTCTCAATTTCTCTATCTCTTACTCTCACTCTCAATCTCTCCCGCTCCATCTCTTTATCTCTTTATCTTTCTCCCTATCTCTCTCTCACTCAATCTCTCTCTCTACTCTCTTCCTCTCTCTTTGTCACACACACACACACACACACACACACACACACACAATCTCTCTCTCACTACTCTCTTCCTCTCTCTTTGTCACACACACACACACACAATCTCTCTCTCACTCAATCTCTCTCACACTCAATCTCCCTCTCTCTTTCTCTCTCTCGCGCGCTCTCTCTATATTGTCCTCTCTTCCTCACACTCTCTCCCCCTCCCTCTCTCTCTATCTCTCTCATTCTCATTCTATATCTCATTCTCTCCCTATCTCCCCCTTCCTCTCTCTCTTAACCGCTGTCTATTTCCGTCCCTCTCTCTCTCTCTAACTCTGGCTCTCACTCTCTCTCTCTCTGACTCTCACTCCCACTTACTCTTTCTCTCAACCAGTGTCTCTATTTCTCTATCTATATCTCTCTTTCTCTCACTCTCAGTCACACACACACACACTCTCTCTCATTCACTCTCTTTCTCTTACTCTCTCTCTCTATCTCTTACTTTCTCTCTTTGTCTCTCTCGTATCCTCTCTCCCACACTCTCTCTCCCACTCTCTCTTTCTCGCTCTCTCTATCTATCTCATCCTCTATCCTAGTCTCTCTCTCAATCACTCTCATTCTCTATCTAGCTCTCACCCTAAATTTATCTCTCTCTATCTTACTCTCTCTCCCTCCCTCTCTCTTGTCCTCTTTTCCTTCCTCACTCTCACCCTCCTTCTCTCTCGTTCTCATTCTCGCTCTCTCTCTCTCTCTCTCTTTGCCACTCTCATTCTCTCTCTCTTGCTCTCACTCTATCTATCTTGCTCTCTATCCCTCTCTCTCAATACTACTCTCAATTTATCTGTCTCTCTTCCTCTCTCTTATCCACTCTTCCTCTCTCTCTCACTCTCTTCCCCTCTCTCTCTCATTCTCATTATCGCTCTAACTCTCCGTCTCTCCCTCTCTATCTATTTACCCCATCCTGATGCTTTCAAAATAGTTGAAACTGATGCATCAGATTTGAGGTATGGTGGAATCCTTAACAAAGGATTAGTAATAAAGAAATACTTGTTCGATTTACTTCAGGGGTATGGAAAGGACCTCGTGTAAATTATTCAACTATGAAGAAAGAAATTCTTTCTGTTGTTTTATGCATTCAAAAATTTGAAAGTGATTTAATAAACAAAAAATTCTTATTACGTGTTGATTGCAAATCTGCAAAAAATATTCTTGAAAAAGATGTTAAACATATAACATCTAAACAAATATTTGCAAGATGGCAAGGCATATTGTCTGTATTTGATTTTGATATTGAGTTTATTAAATGATCAGATAATTGTTTACCTGACTTTCTAACTCGTGAATTTTTGCAGGGCTCGAATGGATAAAAAATCCAAAGATAAAGGCAAGGCAAAAGCCTCTGACGGGTCTAATAAGACCTATTCAGCCGGTTCATACAAAACAGATGTGGGTAAAACCCCACAACAATTAAGAAAAGAAGCTTTAAAGGCTACTCCTAAAGAAAATAAGTTGCGCGATGATGCGTATGCTATTGTTCTTTCGTCTAATATGACAAATGAATTTATTTATCCATATATCCCCGCGGCTACTATATGGATAGCTCCTCTTGAGCTTAAGTATGCTCATCTTGCTGCTCCTGAAGCTGCTCAGTTTTATTTTCAGGAATTTGCTGATCCATTCCTTTATCCCAAGGATTAAAATTTTTATTATGCTATTCTTGAAGCCATTAATTCTGTGGAATTTGATTATGTAAATCGAACAAGAGGGAATGGGCTTATTCAAAGGCTTTTTTCAAAACAGTTCTTAATCCTGAACAATGGCTCGAGGATCGATACCGGTACAAAAAACTTCCTAAATACAGTAAAGATTAGACTAAATTTTGGTTCAACTACTTTGATTATATCAAAGCTTGGGATGGTGCTGGCTTTCCCCCTCTCTCACTCTTGCCCTCCCTCTCTCTCCCTCAATCATTCTCTCTCTCTCTCTATCACTCTCTCTCACTCGCCCACACTCTCTCTCACTCACTCTCTCTCTGCATCACACACACACACACACACACTCTCTCTCTCTCACTCTCACTCAATCTCATTCTCTTTCGCTCTCTGATTTTCTCAATCTCTCTCTCTCTCTCCTGCTCTCTCTCTCATTCACTCTCCCTCTCCTACTCTCGTTCTCTCTCCCTCTCTTTGTCTCTCTTCGACTCTCTTTGTATTGCACGCACTCTCTCTATATCTCGCTTTCACTCTTCCTCAATCATTCTCTCTCTCTCTCTATCTCTTTCTCACACACATTCTCTCTCTCTCTCTATCTTACACACATACACACACACACTCTCCCTCCCTCACTCTCACTTAATCTCTCTCTCTCTCATTCACTCTCTCTCCAACACTCGTTCTCTTCCCCACTCTCTCTCTCTCTCTCTCTTGCTTTCCCCCTCTCACACTCTTGCCCTCCCTCTCTCTCCCTCAATCATTCTCTCTCTCTCTCTATCTCACTCTCACTCGCTCACACTTTCTCTCACTCACTCTCTCTGCCTCACACACACACACACACACACACACACTCTCTCTCTCACTCTCACTCAATCTCATTCTCTTTCACTTTCTGATTTTCTCAATCTCTCTCTCTCTCATTCACTCTCCCTCTCCTACTCTCGTTCTCTCTCCCACACTTTGTCTCTCTCTGACTCTCTTTGTCTTTCACACACACTCTCTATATCTCACTTTCACTCTTCCTCAATCATTTTCTCTCTCTCTATCTCTTTCTCACTCTCACCCCCTCTTCCACTCCCACACTCTCTCGCTCTCTCATTTGCTCACTCTCTCCCTCTCCCTCTCTCCCTCCCCCTCTCTCCCTCTCTCTCTCCCTCTCTCTCATTCTCTCTCTTATTCTCTCTCCCACTCTTGTTCTCTCACCCTCCCTTTCTCTCCCTCTCTTTATCTCTCTATCAGTCTTTTTCTCACACTCCCACTCTCTCTCCTTTCTTTGGCTCTCTCATTTTCTCACTCTCTTCCTCTCTCTTTCCCTCTCCCTCTCCCTCTCTCCCTCTCTCCCTCTCTCTTATTTCTCTTTCCCTCTGACTCTCTCAATCTATCTCTCTCTCTCACTCTCTCACGGTCACTCGTTCTCTCATTTTCTCACTCTCTCTACTCTCTCTCGCTCTCTCAATTACTCTCTCTCTCATTTTCTCTCTCTCTCTCTCTCTCATTTACTCTCTCTCTCTCTCTCGCTCTTTCTCTCTCATTCCCTCACTCTCACTCTCCGCACTCACTCTCTCTCACTCTCACTTATTCTCTCTCACACACTCTCTGCCACTCTCCCTTATTCTTTCTCACCCACTCACTCTCACTCTCTCTCCCTCTCTCTCTATGTTTCTCTCTCTCTTTCTATATTTCTAACTCTCTCAGTCACTCTCTCTCACTCTCTCGCCCTCTCTCTCTCTCTTTCTCTCTCCCTCTCTCACTCTCTCTCACTCTCACTCTCTCTCGCTTTCACATTTTTCAATCTCTCTCTCTCTCTCATTCTCCATCCATCTATTTCTCTCATTCTCTCTCTCTCTATCTTCCTTTATCTCTCTCTTTCTCTCTCATTCTCTCACTCTCTCTCTTGCTCTCTCACCCTCTCTTACTTCCCCCTCTCTCACTCTTTCCCTCCCTCTCTCTCCATCAATCATTCTCTCTCTCTCTCTCTCAATCTCTCTCTCTCACTCGCCCACACTCTCTCTCACTCACTCTCTCTCTGCCTCACACACACACACACACACACTCTCTCTCTCTCACTCTCACTCAATCTCATTCTCTTTCGCTCTCTGATTTTCTCAATCTCTCTCTCTCTCCTACTATCTCTCTCTATCACTCTCTATCACTCTCTCCCACTCTCTCTCTCACTCTCACTCTCACTCACTCTCTCTTTGCCTCACACACACACACCCTCTCTCTCTCTCACTCTCACTCAATCTCATTCTCTTTCGCTCTCTGATTTTCTCAATCGCTCTCTCTCTCTCTCTCCTCCACTCTCTCTCATTCACTCTCCCTCTCCTACTCTCGTTCTCTCTCCCTCTCTTTGTCTCACTGACTCTCTTTGTCTTTCACACACACTCTCTATATCTCACTTTCACTCTTCCTCAATCATTCTCTCTCTCTCTATCTCTTTCTCAACACACACACACACACACACACACACACACACACACACACACACACACACACTCTCTCTCTCTCTCTCTGTCTTACACACATACACACACACACTCTCTCTCTCCCTCACTCTCACTTAATCTCTCTCTCTCTCTCATTCACTCTGTCTCCAACTCTCGTTCTCTTTCCCACTCTTTCTCTCTCAATCACACTGTCTTTGTCACTCTCAAACACTCTCTCTATCTCGCTCTCACTCTAATTCTTTATCGCTCTCTTAATTACTCACTCTCTCGCTCATTCTCTGTTTATCTTTCTCTCTCTCTCACTCTCTCTCACGCGCTCAAACACACACTCTCTCTCTATCACGCTCTCTCATCCTCACCCTTTATCACTCTCCCTCCCTCTCTCTCCCTCTCTCTCTCATTCTCTCTCTACTACTCTTGTTCTCTTTCCCACTCTCATTCTCTCACCCTCTCTCTCTCTTACTACCACTCTTTCTCACACTCTCTCTCTCTTACCCTCTCTCTTTTTCCCACTCTCTCTCTCTCTCATTCTCTCTCTCTCGTTCTCTCTTTCTCTCTACCTCTTAGACTCTCTCTCTCTCCCTCTCACTCACTCTGAATTTCTCTATATATCTCTCTATCTCTTTCTTTCTCTCACTCTCTCTCTCCCTTCCGCTCTCTCTCACTCTCAATCTCACTCGCACTCTCATTTTCTGGCTCTCTCTCTTACTCTCTCTCACTTACTCTCTCTTGGTCCACATTTTCTCAAACACTCTCTCTCTTTCGTCCTCTCTCTCATTCTGTCTTTCTCTCGCACTCTCTCGTTCTTTATCTCTCTATCTCCCTCCCACTCTCGTTCTCTCACCCTCCCTTTCTCTCCCTCTCTTTATCTCTCTATCAGTCTTTCTCTCACACTCCCACTCTCTCTCCTTTCTTTGGCTCTCTCATTTCTCACTCTTTTCCTCTCTCTTTCCCTCTCCCTCTCCCTCTCTCCCTGTCTCTTATTTTCTCTTTCCCTCTAACTCTCTCAATCTATCTCTCTCTCTCACTCTCTCACTGTCACTCGTTCTCTCATTTTCTCGCTCTCTCTACTCTCTCTCGCTCTCTCACTTACTCTCTCTCTCATTTTCTCTCTCTCTCTCATTTACTCTCTCTCTCTCTCTCTCGCTCTTTCTCTCTCATTCTCTCACTCTCACTCTCCGCACTCACTCTCTCTCACTCTCACTTATTCTCTCTCACACACTCTCTCCCACTCTCCCTTATTCTTTCTCACTCACTCCCTCTCACTCTCTCTCCCTCTCTCTATGTTTCTCTCTCTTTCTATCTTTCTAACTCTCTCACTCACTCTCTCTCACTCTCTCGCCCTCTCTCTCTCTCTCTTTCTCTCTCTCTCTCTCACTCTCTCTCGCTCTCACATTTTCTCAATCTCTCTCTCTCTCTCATTCTCCATCCCACTATTTCTCTCATTCTCTCTCTCTCTATCTTCCTTTATCTCTCTCTTTCTCTCTGGTTCTCTAACTCTCTCTCTTGCTCTCTCACTCTCTTTCTCTCTCTCTCTCTCTTGCTTTCCCCCTCTCACACTCTTGCCCTCCCTCTTTCTCCCTCAATCATTCTCTCTCTCTATCTCTCTCTCTCACTCGCTCACACACTCTCTCACTCACTCTCTCTCTGCCTCACACACACACACACACACTCTCTCACTCACTCTCTTTCAATCTCATTCTCTTTCGCTCTCTGATTTTCTCAATCTCTCTCTCTCTTGCTCTCTCTCTCTCATTCACTCTCCCTCTCCTACTCTCGTTCTCTCTCCCTCTCTTTGTCTCTCTCTGACTCTCTTTGTCTTTCACACACACTCTCTATATCTCGCTTTCACTCTTCCTCAATCATTCTCTCTCTCTCTATCTCTTTCACACACACACACACACACTCTCTCTCTGTCTTACACATATACACACACACACTCTCTCTCCCTCACTCTCACTTAATCTCTCTCTCTCTCTCATTCACTCTCTCTCCAACTCTCGTTCTCTTTCCCACTCTTTCTCTCTCTCTCACACTGTCTTTGTCTCTCTCACACACTCTCTCTATCTCGCTCTCACTCTCATTCTTTATCGCTCTCTTGATTTCTCACTCTCTCGCTCATTCTCTGTTTATCTTTCTCTCTCTCTCTCACTCTCTCTTCCGCTCTTACACACACACTCTCTCTATAACTCTCTCTCATCCTCACCCTTTATCACACTCCCTCCCTCTCTCTCCCTCTCTCTCTCTCGCATTCTCTCTCTGCTACTCTTGTTCTCTTTCCCACTCTCATTCTCTCACCCTCTCTCTCTCTTACTACCACTCTCTCTCACTCTCTCATTTTCTCACTCTCCCACTCTTTTTCCTTCTCTCTCTCTTACCCTCTCTCTTTTCCCCACTCTCTCTCTCTCATTCTCTCTCTCTCGTTCTCTCTTTCTCTCTCCCTCTCACCCTCTCTCTCTCTTACTACCACTCTTTCTCATTCTCTCATTTTCTCACACTCTCCCACTCTTTTTTCCTCTCTCTCTCTCTTACCCTCTCTCTTTTCCCCACTCTCTCTCTCTCATTCTCTCTCTCTCGTTCTCTCTTTCTCTCTCCCTCTTCGACTCTCTCTCTCCCTCTCACTCACTCTGAATTTCTCTCTATATCTCTCTATCTCACTCTTTCTCTCACTCTCTCTCCCTTCCTCTCTCTCTCTCTCACTCTCAATCTCACTCGCACTCTCATTTTCTGGCTCTCTCTCTTACTCTCTCTCACTTACTCTCTCTTGGTCCACATTTTCTCACACACTCTCTCTCATTCTGTCTCTCTCTCGCACTCTCTCATTCTCTCTCTCTCTCTCTCACTCTCACTCTCTCTCATTCTCTCTCTGTCACTCTCCCTTATTCTCTCTCACTCACTGACACTCACTCTCTCTCGCTCTCTCTCTCTGTCTTTCTATCTGTCTCACTCTCTCACTCTCTCTATCTCTCTCACTCTCTCTCACATTCACTCTGTCTCGCTCTCACATCCTCTCAGTCTGTCTCCCCCTCTCTCTCTCGCTCTCTCTATCTCTCTCCCTCTCTCTTGTTCTCCCTCCCTCTCTTTCTCTCATTCTCTCTCTATCTTCCTCTCTCTCTCATTTGCTCTCACACACTCTCTCTCTCTCTCTCTCTCTCGCTTTCCCTCTTTCTCTCAGCCTCAATCATTCTCTCTCTCTCTCATTCTCCATCCCTCTATTTCTCTTATTCTCTCTCTATATTCCTCTCTCTTTCTTTCTCTTCCGTTCTCTCACTCTCTCTCTTACTCTCCCTCTCTCTCTTTCTCTCCCTCTCTCCCTCAATCATTTTCTCTCTCTATCTCTCTCTCTCACACTCCCCCTCTCTCACTCACTCGCTCACACTCTCTCTCTTGTTCTCTCTTTCTCTCTTTGTCTCTATCTTTCTCTCTCTCCCCCTCTCACTCTCTCTATCTCTCTCTCTCTCACTCTCTCTATCTCTCTCTCTCACTCTCTCTATCTCTCATACACATTCTCTCTGTCTCACTCTCTTTCTCTCTCTCTTTATCTCTCTCACTCTCACCCGCTCTCTCCCTCTCCTCTCTCTCTCTCGCTCTCTCTTTCTCTCTTTCACACAAAGTTTTCTTGCATATTATCTCTCTCTTTCTCTCTCGTTCTCTCACTCTCTCTCGTTCTCTCTCTCTCCCTCATACTGTCTCCCTTACTCTCGCACTCTCTCTCCGACTCTCTTTCTCTCTCTTCTCTCACTCTCCCAAATCCTCTCTCACTCACTCTCTCTCACTCTCTCTCACTCTCTCTCACTCTCTCTCGCACTCTCTCTCTCACTCATTATCCTTATCTCTCTCACTATCTAGCTCTCTCTCTCCCTATCTCTCTCTACCACTCTCTATCACTCTCTCATACTCTCTCTCACTCTCACTCTCACTCTCACTCTCTCTCTCTCTCTATCTCGCTCAATTTCTCTTTATGTCTCTCTCTTTTCTCAGTCTCTCTCTCTATCTCCCCTCCCTATCTCTCTCTCCCTCTCTGTCTCTCTCTCACTCTTGTTCTCTTTCCTACTCTCTCCCACTCTTGTTCTCTTTCCCACTCTCTCTCCCTCTCCGTCTCTCTCTCACTCTCTATCTCTCTCACCCCCTCTTCCACTCCCACTCTCTCTCACTCTCTCATTTGCTCACTCTCTCCCTCTCCCTCTCTCCCTCTCCATCTCCCTCTCTCTCATTCTCTCTCTTGTTCTCTCTCCCATTCTCGTTCTCTCACCCTCCCTTTCTCTCTCTCTCTCTATCTCTCTATCAGTCTTTCTCTCACACTCCCACTCTCTATCCTTTCTTTGGCTCTCTCATTTTCTCACTCTCTTCCTCTCTCTTTCCCTCTCCCTCTCCCTCTCTCTCCCTCTCTCTTATTTTATCTTTCCCTCTCACGCTCTCAATCTATCTGTCTCTCTCTCACTCTCTCACTCTCACTCGTTCTCTCATTCTCTCGCTCTCTCACTTACTCTCTCTCACTTACACACTCTCTCTCTCATTTTCTCTCTCTCTCTCATTTACTCTCTCTCTCTCTCTCGCTCTTTCTCTCTCATTCTCTCACTCTCACTCTCCCCACTCACTCTATCTCACTCTCACTTATTCTCACTCACACACTCTCTCCCACTCTCTCTTATTCTTTCTCACTCACTCACTTTCACCCTCTCTCCCTCTCTCTCTATGTTTCTCTCTCTCTTTCTATCTTTCTAACTCTCTCACTCACTCTCTCGCCCTCTCTCTCTCTCTCACTCTCACTCTCTCTCACTCTCACTCTCTCTCGTCATCACATTTTCTCAATCTCTCTCTCTCTCTCGTTCTCCATCCCTCTATTTCTCTCATTCTCTCTCTCTATCTTCCTTTATCTCTCTTTTTCTCTCTCGTTCTCTCACTCTCTCTCTTGCTCTCTCACTCTCTTTCTCTTCAATTTGATATGTTACAAGGCCCGTGGTTCCACCCGTGTCAAAAATTATGCCCTACAGAAGTGGACATGTGCGTGCTACGATCTGTCTATTACAACAATTCTAAAGCTGTGTTGACCGTGTTTTTTGGACACAATACTACGTTCCATCTGTTACAGCAGTTCTAAAGCTGCACTGTCCATGTTTTCTTGGACACAAAACTTAGCTCTGACGGGTAAACCCTGTCGCACCTGTAGGACTCTAAATAAGATTCAATTTGATGACTTACAGGGGCCGTGGTTCCACCCATGTCAAAAGTTATGCCCTACAAAATTGGACATGCGTGTGCTATGATCCGTCTGTGACAGCAGTTCTAAAGCTGCACTCTCCGTGTTTTTTGGACACAAAACTCCGCTCTGATGGATAAACCCTGTCGCACCTGTAGGTCTCTGAATAAGCTTCAATTTGATATCTTAAAGGGCCCGTGGTTCCACCCGTGTCAATAGTTATACCCTACCAAAGTGGACACGCGCGTGCTACGATCCGTCTGTTACAACAATTCTAAAATTGCACTGTCTATGTTTTCTTGGAAACAAAACTCAGCTCTGACGGGAAAACCCTGTCGCACCTGTAGGTCTATGAATAAGATTCAATTTGATATCTTACAGGGCCCGTGCTTCCACCCGTGTCAAAACTTATGCCCTACGGAAGCGGACATGCGTGTGCTACGATCCATCTATTACAGCAGTTCTAAAGCTGCACTGACCGTGTTTTTTGGACAAAAACCTAGTCTATGATGAGTATACACAGTCGCACCTGTAGGTCTCTGAATAAATTTCAATTATATATTTAACAGGGCCTGTGGTTCCACCCGTGTCACAAGTTATGCCCCTCGGAAGTGGACACGCGCAAGCTACTCCGTCTGTGACAGCAGTTCTACCTAGAGAGTGAGAGAGAGACGGAGAGGGAGAGAGAGTGGGAAAGCGAACAAGAGTGGGAGAGAGAGAGTAGGAAAGAGAACAAGAGTGAGAGAGAGACAGAGAGGGAGAGAGAGATAGGGAGGGAGATAGAGAGAGAGAGACAAAGAAAAGAGAGAGACATAAAGATAAATTGAGCGAGATAGAGAGAGAGAGAGTGAGAGTGAGAGTGAGAGTGAGAGAGAGAGTGGGAGAGAGATAGAGAGAGTGAGAGGGGGGAGAGAGAAAAGATAGAGACAAAGAGAGAAAGAGAGAACAAGAGAGAGAGTGTGTGAGAGAGTGAGAGAGAGAGAGGGGGAGTGAGAGAGAGAGAGAGAGATAGAGAGTGAAAATGATTGAGGGAGAGAGAGGGAGAGCAAGAGAGAGAGGGGGAGAGAGAGGGAGAGCAAGAGAGAGTGAGAGAACGAGAGAGAAAGAAAGAGAGAGGAAGATAGAAAGAGAATAAGAGAAATAGAGGGATGGAGAATGAGAGAGAGAGACAATGATTGAGGGTGAGAGAAAGAGGGAAAGCGAGAGAGAGAGCAAGAGAGAGAGTGAGAGCAAATGAGAGAGAGAGGAAGATAGAGAGAGAATGAGAGAAAGAGAGGGAGGGAGAATGAGAGAGAGGGAGAGAGATAAAGAGAGCGAGAGTGAGAGGGGGAGAGAGACTGAGAGTATGTGAGAGAGAGACAGAGTGAATGTCAGAGAGAGTGAGAGAGATAGCGAGAGGGAGAGAGTGAGACAGATAGAAAGACAGAGAGAGAGAGAGCGAGAGAGAGTGAGAGTGAGTGAGTGAGAGAGAAAGAGGGAGAGTGAGAGAGAGAATGAGAGAGAGTGAGAGTGAGAGAGAGAGAAAGAGTGGGAAAGAGAATGAGAGTTGGAGAGAGAGTGAATGAGAGAGAGAGAGAGTTTAAGTGAGAGTGAGGGAGAGAGAGAGTGTGTGTGTGTGTGTGTATGTGTGTAAGACAGAGAGAGAGAGTGTATGTGTGTGTGAGAAAGAGATAGAGAGAGAGAGAATGATTGAGGAAGAGTGAAAGCGAGATATAGAGAGTGTGTGTGAAAGACAAAGAGAGTCAGAGAGAGACAAAGAGAGAGAGAGAGAGAACGAGAGTAGGAGAGAGAGAGTGAATGAGAGAGAGAGAGTAGGAGAGAGAGAGAGATTGAGAAAATCAGAGAGCGAAAGAGAATGAGATTGAGTGAGAGTGAGAGAGAGAGTGTGTGTGTGAGACAGAGAGAGAGTGAGTGAGAGAGAGTGTGAGCGAGTGAGAGAGAGATAGAGAAAGAGAATGATTGAGGGAGAGAGAGGGAGGGCAAGAGTGAGAGATGGGGAAAGCAAGAGAGAGAGAGAAAGAGAGTGAGAGAGCAAGAGAGAGAGTGAGAGAACGAGAGAGAAAGAGAGAGATAAAGGAAGATAGAGAGAGAGAGAATGAGAGAAGTAGAGGGATGGAGAACGAGAGAGAGAGAGAGATTGAGAAAATGTGAGAGCGAGAGAGAGTGAGACTGAGAGAGAGATTGAGAAAATGTGAGAACGAGAGAGTGTGAAAGTGAGAGAGAGAGAAAGAGTGAGAGAGAGGGCGAGAGAGTGAGTGAGAGAGTTAGAAAGATAGAAAGAGAGAGAGAAACAGAGAGAGAGAGAGAGTGGGAGAGAGAGTGAGAGTGAGTGAGTGAGAAAGAATAGGGGAGAGTGGGAGAGAGTGTGTGAGAGGGAATAAGTGAGAGTGAGAGAGAGTGAGTGCGGAGAGTGAGAGTGAGAGAATGAGATAGAAAGAGCGAAAGAGAGTGAGTAAATGAGAGAGAGAGAGAATGAGAGAGAGTGTGTGTAAGTGAGAGAGAGTAAGTGAGAGAGCGAGAGAGAGTAAAGAGAGCGAGAAAATGAGAGAACGAGTGTGAGTGAGAGAGTGAGAGAGAGAGATAGATTGAGAGAGTGAGAGGGAAAGAGAAAATAAGAGAGAGGGAGAGAGAGGGAGAGGGAGAGGGAAAGAGAGAGGAAGAGAGTGAGAAAATGAGAGAGCCAAAGAAAGGAGAGAGAGTGGGAGTGTGAGAGAAAGACTGATAGAGAGATAGAGAGGGAGAGAAAGGGAGGGTGAGAGAATGTGAGTGGGAGAGAGAATAAGAGAGAGGTTGAGAGAGAGGGAGAGGGAGAAGGAGAGAGGGGGAGGGAGAGAGGGAGAGGGAGAGAGTGAGAAAATGAGAGAGTGAGAGAGAGTGGGAGTGGAAGAGAGGGTGAGAGAGATAGAGAGTGAGAGAGGGACGGAGAGGGAGAGAGAGTGGGAAAGAGAACAAGAGTGAGAGAGAGAGTCGGAAAGAGAACAAGAGTGTGAGAGAGTGTGTGTGTGTGTGAGAAAGAGATATAGAGAGAGAGAATGATTGAGGAAGAGTGAAAGCGAGAGAGCGTAAATGATTGAGGGAGAGAGAGGGAGAGCAAGAGAGAGAGGGAGAGAGAGAGGGAGAGCAAGAGAGAGAGGGAGAGCAAGAGAGAAAGAGTGAGAGAACGAGAGAGAAAGAAAGAGAGAGGAAGATAGAGAGAGAATAAGAGAAATAGAGGGATGGAGAATGAGAGAGAGAGAGGTAATGAGAGCAAGAGAGAGTGTGAGAGCTAATGAGAGAGAGAGGAAGATAGAGAGAATGAGAGAAAGAGAGGGAGGGAGAACGAGAGAGAGGGAGAGAGATAAAGAGAGTGAGAGTGAGAGGGGGAGAGAGACTGAGAGTATGTGAGAGACAGACAGAGCGAATGTGAGAGAGAGTGAGAGAGAGTCTAAGAGGGAGAGAGAAAGAGAGAATGGGAGAGAGAGAATGAGAGAGAGAGAGTGGGAAAAAGAGAGAGGGTAAGGGGGAGAGACAAAGACAATGTGAGAGAGAGAGAGAGAAAGAGTGGGAAAGAGAATGAGAGTTGGAGAGAGAGTGAATGAGAGAGAGAGATTAAGTAAGAGTGAGGGAGAGAGAGTGTGTGTGTGTATGTGTGTAAGACAGAGAGAGTGTGTGTGTGTGTCTGAGAAAGAGATAGAGAGAGAGAGAAGTATTGAGGAAGAGTGAAAGCGAGATATAGAGAGTGAGTGTGAAAGACAAAGAGAGTGAGAGAGAGACAAAGAGAGGGAGAGAGAACGGGAGTAGGAGAGGGAGAGTGAATGAGAGAGAGAGAGCAGGAGAGAGAGAGAGATTGAGAAAATCAGAGAGTAAAAGAGAATGAGATTGAGTGAGAGTGAGAGAGAGTGGGAGAGAGTGTGTGAGAGAGAGTGAGAGAACGAGAGAGAGAGAGAGAGAAAGAGAGTGTGGGTGAGTGAGAGAGAGAGATAGAGAACGAGAGAGAGAGTGTGTGTGAGTGAGGCAGAGAGAGAGTGAGTGAGAGAGAGAGTGTGGGTGAGTGAGAGAGAGAGATAGAGAGAGAGAATGATTGAGGGAGAGAGAGTGTGGGCGAGTGAGAGAGAGAGATAGAGAACGAGAGAGAGAGAGTGTATGTGTGTGTGAGGCAGAGAGAGAGTGAGTGAGAGAGAGAGTGTGGGTGAGTGAGAGAGAGATAGAGAGAGAGAATGATTGAGGGAGAGAGAGGGAGGGCAAGAGTGAGAGAGGGGGAAAGCAAGAGAGAGAGAGAGAAAGAGAGTGAGAGAGCAAGAGAGAAAGAGAGAGATAAAGAAAGATAGAGAGAGAATCAAAGAAATAGAGGGATGGAGAACGAGAGAGAGAGAGTGTGTGTGAGTGAGAGAGAGTGAGAGAGAGAGAGAGAGGGAGAGAGAGTGAGAGAGTGAGTGAGAGAGTTAGAAAGATAGAAAGAGAGAGAAACAGAGAGAGATAGAGAGAGGGAGAGAGAGTGAGAGTGAGTGAGTGAGAAAGTATAAGGGAGAGTTGGAGAGAGTGTGTGAGAGAGAATAAGTGAGAGTTAGAGAGAGTGAGTGCGGAGAGTGAGAGTGAGAGAATGAGAGAGAAAGTGCGAGAGAAAGAGAGAGAGTAAATGAGAGAGGGAGAGGGAGAGGGAGAGAGGCGGAGGGAGAGAGGGAGAGGGAGAGAGTGAGCAAATGAGAGAGCGAAAGAGAGTGGGAGTGGAAGAGAGGGTGAGAGAGATAGAGAGTGAGAGAGAGACGGAGAGGGAGAGAGAGTTGGAAAAAGAGCAAGAGTGGCAGAGAGAGTAGGAAAGAGAACAAGAATGAGAGAGAGACAGAGAGGGAGAGAGAGAGATAGGGAGGGAGATAGAGAGAGGGAGACTGAGAAAAGAGAGACATAAAGAGAAATTGAGCGAGATAGAGAGAGGGAGTGAGTGAGAGTGAGAGTGAGAGTGAGAGAGAGTGTGGGAGAGGGAGATAGAGAGTGATAGAGAGAGATACGGAGAGAGAGAGCTAGATAGTGAGAGAGATAAAGATAATGAGAGAGAGAGTGTGCGAGAGAGAGTGAGAGAGAGTGAGTGAGAGAGAATGAGGGAGGGTGAGAGAAGAGAGAGAAAGAGAGTGAGAGAGAGAGTGCGTGAGTAAGGGAGACAGTATGAGGGAGAGAGAGAGAGAATGAGAGAGAAAGAGAGAGAAAGAGAGAGAGAATGTGCAAGAAAACGTTGTGTGAGAGAGAGAAAGAGAGAGCGAGAGAGACAGAGAGGAGAGGGAGAGAGCGGGTGAGAGTGAGAGAGAGATAAAGAGAGAGAAAGAGAGTGAGAGAGAGAGAATTTGTATGAGAGATTGAGAGAGTGAGAGAGAGAGATTGAGAGAGTGAGAGAGAGATAGAGAGAGTGAGAGAGAGAGATAGAGAGAGTGAGAGGGGGGAGAGAGAAATATAGAGACAAAGAGAGAAAGAGAGAACAAGAGAGAGAGTGTGTATGAGCGAGTGAGAGAGAGGGGGGAGTGAGAGAGAGAGAGATAGAGAGTGAAAATGATTGAGGGAGAGAGATGGAGAGCAAGAGAGAGAGGGGGAGAGAGAGGGAGAGCAAGAGAGAGGGGGAGAGAGAGAGAGAGCAAGAGAGAGAGTGAGAGAACGAGAGAGAAAGAAAGAGAGAGGAAGATAGAGAAAGAATAAGAGAAATAGAGGGATGGAGAATGAGAGAGAGAGAGAGAGAATGATTGAGGGTGAGAGAAAGAGGGAAAGCGAGAGAGAGAGAGCAAGAGAGAGTGAGAGCTAATGAGAGGGAGAGGAAGATAGAGAGAGAATGAGAGAAAGAGAGGGAGGGAGAACGAGAGAGAGGGAGAGAGATAAAGAGAGCGAGAGTGAGAGGGGGAGAGAGACTGAGAGTATGTGAGAGACAGACAGAGCGAATGTGAGAGAGAGTGAGAGAGAGTCTAAGAGGGAGAGAGAAAGAGAGAAAGAGAGAGAGAATGAGAAAGATAGAGAGAGATAGAGTGGGAAAAAGAGAGAGGGTAAGGGGGAGAGAGAGGGAAAACGAGTGGGAGAGTGTGAGAAAATAAGAGAGTGAGAGAGAGTGGTAGCAAGAGAGAGAGAGAGGGTGAGAGAATGAGAGTGGGAAAGAGAACAAGAGTAGCAGAGAGAGAATGCGAGAGAGAGAGGGAGAGAGAGGGATGGAGAGTGATAAAGGGTGAGGATGAGAGAGAGTGATAGAGAGAGAGTGTGTGTGTGAGAGCGGGAGAGAGAGTGAGAGAGTGAGAGAAAGATAAACAGAGAATGAGCGAGAGAGCGAGAAATCAAGAGAGCGATAAAGAATCAGAGTGAGAGCGAGATAGAGAGAGTGTGTGAGAGAGACAAAGACCGTGTGAGAGAGAGAGAAAGAGTGGGAAAGAGAATGAGAGTCGGAGAGATTAAGTGAGAGTGAGGGAGAGAGAGAGAGATTAATTGAGAGTGAGGGAGTGAGAGTGAATGAGAGAGAGAGATTAAGTGAGGGAGAGAGAGTGTGTGTGTGTCTGAGAAAGAGATAGGGAGAGAGAGAGAGAGAAGTATTGAGGAAGAGTGAAAGCGAGATATAGAGAGTGTGTGTGAAAGACAAAGAGAGTCAGAGAGAGACAAAGAGAGGGAGAGAGAACGAGAGTAAGAGAGGGAGAGTGAATGAGAGAGAGAGAAGAGGAGAGAGAGAGAGATTGAGAAAATCAGAGAGCAAAAGAGAATGAGATTGAGTGAGAGTGAGAGAGAGTGGGAGAGAGTGTGTGAGAGAGAGTGAGAGAACGAGAGAGAGAGAGAGAGTGTGTGGGCGAGTGAGAGAGAGAGAGTGTGGGCGAGTGAGAGAGAGAGATATAGAACGAGAGAGAGAGAGAGAGAGTGTGTGTGTGTGTGTGTGTGTGTGTGTGAGTGTGTGAGGCAGAGAGAGAGTGAGTGAGAGAGAGTGTGGGCGAGTGAGAGAGAGAGAGATATAGAGAGAATGATTGAGGGAGAGAGAGGGAGGGCAAGAGTGAGAGAGGGGGAAAGCAAGAGAGAGAGAGAGAGAAAGAGAGTGAGAGAGCAAGAGAGAGAGTGAGAAAACGAGAAAGAAAGAAAGAGATAAAGAAAGATAGAGAGACAGAATCAGAGAAATAGAGGGATGGAGAACGAGAGAGAGAGAGTGTGTGAGTGAGAGAGAGTGAGAGAGAGAGAGAAAGAGAGAGAGAGAGAGGGCGAGAGAGTGAGAGAGAGTGAGTGAGAGAGTTAGAAAGATAGGAAGAGAGAGAGAAACAGAGAGAGAGAGAGAGAGAGGGAGAGAGAGTGAGAGTGAGTGAGTGAGAAAGAATAAGGGAGAGTGGGAGAGAGTGTGTGAGAGAGAATAAGTGAGAGTGAGAGAGAGTGAGTGCGGAGAGTGAGAGTGAGAGAATGAGAGAGAAAGTGCGAGAGAAAGAGAGAGAGTAAATGAGAGAGAGAGAGAGAAAATGAGAGAGTGTGTGTGTAAGTGAGAGAGAGTAAGTGAGAGAGCGAGAGAGAGTAGAGAGAGTGAGAAAATGAGAGAATGAGTGAGAGTAAGAGAGTGAGAGAGAGATAGATTGAGAGAGTGAGAGGGAAAGAGAAAATAAGAGAGAGGGAGAGAGAGGGAGAGGGAGAGGGAAAGAGAGAGGAAGAGAGAGAAAATGAGAGAGCCAAAGAAAGGAGAGAGAGTGGGAGTGTGAGAGAAAGACTGATAGAGAGATAGAGAGAGGGAGAGAAAGGGAGGGTGAGAGAATGAGAGTGGGAGAGAGAAAAAGAGAGAGAATGAGAGAGAGGGAGAGGGAGAGGGAGAGAGGGGGAGGGAGAGAGGGAGAGGGAGAGAGTGAGCAAATGAGAGAGCGAAAGAGAGTGGGAGTGGAAGAGAGGGTGAGAGAGATAGAGAGTGAGAGAGAGACGGAGAGGGAGAGAGAGTGGGAAAGAGAACAAGAGTGGGAGAGAGAGTAGGAAAGAGAACAAGAATGAGAGAGAGACAGAGAGGGAGAGAGAGAGATAGGGAGGGAGATAGGGAGAGGGAGACTGAGAAAAGAGAGACATAAAGAGAAATTGAGCGAAATAGAGAGAGAGAGTGGGAGAGAGTGATAGAGAGTGATAGAGAGAGAGCTAGATAGTGAGAGAGATAAAGATAATGAGAGAGAAAGAGAGAGTGCGAGAGAGAGTGAGAGAGAGTGAGTGAGAGAGAATGAGGGAGGGTGAGAGAAGAGAGAGAAAGAGAGTGAGAGAGAGAGTGCGTGAGTAAGGGAGACAGTATGAGGGAGAGAGAGAGAGAATGAGAGAGAAAGAGAGAGAAAGAGAGAGAGAATGTGCAAGAAAACGTTGTGTGAGAGAGAGAAAGAGAGAGCGAGAGAGACAGAGAGGAGAGGGAGAGAGCGGGTGAGAGTGAGAGAGAGATAAAGAGAGAGAAAGAGAGTGAGAGAGAGAGAATTTGTATGAGAGATTGAGAGAGTGAGAGAGAGAGATTGAGAGAGTGAGAGAGAGATAGAGAGAGTGAGAGAGAGAGATAGAGAGAGTGAGAGGGGGGAGAGAGAAATATAGAGACAAAGAGAGAAAGAGAGAACAAGAGAGAGAGTGTGTATGAGCGAGTGAGAGAGAGGGGGGAGTGAGAGAGAGAGAGATAGAGAGTGAAAATGATTGAGGGAGAGAGATGGAGAGCAAGAGAGAGAGGGGGAGAGAGAGGGAGAGCAAGAGAGAGGGGGAGAGAGAGAGAGAGCAAGAGAGAGAGTGAGAGAACGAGAGAGAAAGAAAGAGAGAGGAAGATAGAGAAAGAATAAGAGAAATAGAGGGATGGAGAATGAGAGAGAGAGAGAGAGAATGATTGAGGGTGAGAGAAAGAGGGAAAGCGAGAGAGAGAGAGCAAGAGAGAGTGAGAGCTAATGAGAGAGAGAGGAAGATAGAGAGAGAATGAGAGAAAGAGAGGGAGGGAGAATGAGAGAGAGGGAGAGAGATAGAGAGACAGAGTGAATGTGAGAGAGAGTGAGAGAGAGGGGGAGAGAGACTGAGAGGATGTGAGAGAGAGATAGAGTGAATGTGAGAGAGAGTGAGAGAGATAGAGAGAGGGAGAGAGTGAGACAGATAGAAAGACAGAGAGAGAGAGCGAGAGAGAGTGAGTGAGTGAGAGAGAATGAGGGAGAGTGAGAGAGAGAGAATGAGAGAAAGTGAGAGTGAGAGAGAAAGAACGAGAGAGTGCGAGTGAGAGACAGAATGAGAGAGAGGACGAAAGAGAGAGAGTGTGAGAAAATGTGGACCAAGAGAGAGTGAGTAAGAGAGAGAGAGCCAGAAAATTAGAGTGCGAGTGAGATTGAGAGTGAGAGAGAGAGAGGAAGGGAGAGAGAGAGTGAGAGATAGAGTGAGATAGAGAGATATAGAGAGAAATTCAGAGTGAGTGAGAGGGAGAGAGAGAGTGTAAGAGGGAGAGAGAAAGAGAGAATGAGAGAGAGAGAATGAGAGAGAGTGGGAAAAAGAGTGTGGATAAGAGAGAGAGAGGGAAAAATAGTGGGAGAGTGAGAAAATGAGAGAGTGAGAGAGAGTGGTAGTAAGAGAGAGAGGGTGAGAGAATGAGAGTGGGAAAGAGAACAAGAGTAGTAGAGAGAGAATGAGAGAGAGAGAGGGAGAGAGAGGGAGGGAGAGTGATAAAGGGTGAGGATGAGAGAGAGTGATAGAGAGAGAGTGTGTGTGAGAGAGCGGGAGAGAGAGTGAGAGAGAGAGAGAGAAAGATAAACAGAGAATGAGCGAAAGAGTGAGAAATCAAGAGAGCGATAAGAGAATGAGAGTGAGAGCGAGATAGAGAGAGTGTGTGAGAGAGACAAAGACAGTGTCAGAGAGAGAGAAAGAGTGGGAAAGAGAACGAGTGTTGGAGAGAGAGTGAATGAGAGAGAGAGATTAAGTGAGAGTGAGGGAGGGAGAGTGTGTGTGTGTGTATGTGTGTAAGACAGAGAGAGAGAATGTGTGTGAGAAAGAGATAGAGAGAGAGAGAATGATTGAGGAAGAGTGAAAGCGAGATATAGAGAGTGTGTGTGCAAGACAAAGAGAGTCGGAGAGAGACAAAGAGAGGGAGAGAGAACGAGAGTAGGAGAGGGAGAGTGAATGAGAGAGAGAGCAGGAGAGAGAGAGAGAGATTGAGAAAATCAGAGAGCGAAAGAGAATGAGATTGAGTGAGAGTGAGAGAGAGAGAGTGTGTGTGTGTGTAATGCAGAGAGAGAGTGAGTGAGAGAGAGTGTGGGCGAGTGAGAGAGAGAGTGAGAGAACGAGAGAGAAAGAGAGAGATAAAGGAAGATAGAGAGAGAGAATGAGAGAAATAGAGGGATGGAGAACGAGAGAGAGAGAGAGAGATTGAGAAAATGTGAGAGCGAGAGAGAGTGAGAGTGAGAGAGAGTGAGAGAGAGTGAGAGAAAGAGAGAGAGAGGGCGAGAGAGTGAGAGAGAGTGAGTGAGAGAGTTAGAAAGATAGAAAGAGAGAGAGAAACAGAGAGAGAGAGGGAGAGAGTGTGAGAGTGAGTGAGTGAGAAAGAATAAGGGAGAGTGGGAGGGAGTGTGTGAGAGAGAGAATAAGTGAGAGTGAGAGAGAGTGAGTGCGGAGAGTGAGAGTGAGAGAATGAGAGAGAAAGAGCGAGAGAAAGAGAGAGAGTAAATGAGAGAGAGAGAGAAAATGAGAGAGAGTGTGTGTAAGTGAGAGAGAGTAAGTTAGAGAGCAAGAGAGAGTAGAAAGAGCGAGAAAATGAGAGAACGAGTGAGAGTGAGAGAGTGAGAGAGAGAGATAGATTGAGAGAGTGAGAGGGAAAGAGAAAATAAGAGAGAGGGAGAGGGAGAGAGAGGGAGAGGGAAAGAGAGAGGAAGAGAGTGAGAAAATGAGAGAGCCAAAGAAAGGAGAGAGAGTAGGAGTGTGAGAGAAAGACTGATAGAGAGATAGAGAGAGGGAGAGAAAGGGAGGGTGAGAGAAGGAGAGTGGGAGAGAGAACAAGAGAGAGAATGAGAGAGAGGGAGAGGGAGAGGGAGAGAGGGGGAGGGAGAGAGGGAGAGGGAGAGAGTGAGCAAATGAGAGAGCGAGAGAGAGTGGGAGTGGAAGAGAGGGTGAGAGAGATAGAGAGTGAGAGAGAGACGGAGAGGGAGAGAGAGTGGGAAAGAGAACAAGAGTGGGAGAGAGAGTAGGAAAGAGAACAAGAGTGCGAGAAAGACAGAGAGGGAGAGAGAGAGATAGGGAGGGAGATATAGAGAGAGACTGAGAAAAGAGAGACGTAAAGAGAAATTGAGCGAGATAGAGAGAGAGAGAGTGAGAGTGAGAGTGAGAGTGAGAGAGAGAGTGGGAGAGAGTGATAGAGAGAGAGATAGGGAGAGAGAGCTAGATAGTGAGAGAGATAATGATAATGAGAGAGAGAGAGTGCGAGAGAGAGTGAGAGAGAGTGAGAGAGAGTGAGTGAGAGAGAATGAGGGAGAGTGAGAGAAGAGAGAGAAAGAGAACAAGAGTGGGAGAGAGAGTAGGAAAGAGAACAAGAGTGAGAGAGAGACAGAGAGGGAGAGAGAGAGATAGGGAGGGAGATAGAGAGAGAGTGGGAGAGAGAGCGAGTGAGAGAGAGAGTGAGAGAGAGAGAAAAGGAGAACGAGAGAGAGAAAAAGAAAATGAGAGAGAGAGACTGAGAAAAAGAGAGAGACATAGAGAGAAATAGAGCGAGATAGGGAGAGAGAGATAGAGAGAGTGTGTGTGGGAGAGAGAGTGAGAGTGAAAGAGAGAGAGTGGGAGAGAGAGTGAAAGAGAGAGTGAGAGAGAGTGAGAGAGAGAGAAAGAGAAAGAGTGAGAGAAAGAGAGAGAAAAAGTGAACGAGAGAGAGTGTGTGGGAAATCGAGAGTGCGAGTAAGAGTGAGAATGAGAGCGAGATAGAGAGAGTGTGGAAGAGAGAGAGAGAGAGAAAATGTGAGAGAGAGGGAAAGAGAGGGAGACCGAACGAAAGTAGGAGAGGGATAGTGAATGAGAGAGAGATTGAGAGAGAGATTAAGAAAATGACAGAGCGAAATAGAGTGAGTTTGGGAGAGAGTGAGAGAGAGAGTGTGTGTGTGGGAGAGAGAGTGAGTGAGTAAGTGAGATAGAAAGAGAATGAGTGAGGGATAGAGGGAGGGGGGGAGCGAGAGAGAGAGAGCAACAAAGAGAGAGAGCAAGACAGAGAGAGAAAGAGCAAGAGAGAGAGAGTGAACGAGAGAGAGAGAGAGAGAGAGGGAGGGAGAACGAGAGAGAGAAAGAGAGGGACATAGAGAGATAGAGTGAGAAAGAGGGAGGGAGAGAGTGAGAAAATGTGAGAGTGAGGGAAAGAGTGAGAGTGTCAAAGAGAGAGAGAGAGAATGAGGGAGAGTGAGTGAGAGAAAGAGAGTGAGAGAGAGTGGGAGTGAGTGAGAGAATGAGGGAGAGTGAGTGAAAGAGAGAGAGTGGGAGTGAGAGAGAGAATGAGAGAGAGGGAGAGAGAGAGGGAGAGTGAGGATATGAGAGAAAAAAAATTGAGAGATTGAGAAAGAGAGAGAGAGAGTGAGAAGAGTGTGAGAGTGGGAGTGAGAGTGAGAGAGAGAGTGAGATATAATTAGAGAGTGATAAATCAAGAAAGCGATAAAGAGTGAGAGTGAGAGCGAGGTAGAGACAGAGGGCTTGTGTGTGAGATAGAGGGAGGGAGAGAAAATGAGAGTGGGAGAGAGAGTGGGAGTTTAAGAAAATGAGAGTGGGAGAGAAAGTGAGGTTGAGATAGGGAGAGAGAGAGTGAGTGAGAGAGAGTGAGAGAGAGAGAGTGAAAGGGTGTGAGAGAGAGAGCGTGTGTGTTAGATAGAGAGAGAGTATAAGTGAGAGAGAGAGTGAGCGAGTGAGAGAAACAGAGAGAGAGAGAGAGAGAATGATTGAGGGAGAGAGAACGTGAGTGGGAGAGAGAGAGATGGGGAGAGAGAATGATTGAGGGAGAGAGAGGGGGAGTGCGAGAGAGATACAGGAAGAGTGGGAGGGAAGAGAGAGAGAGGAAGATAGATAGAAAATGAGAGAGAGAGGAAGATAGAGATAGAGAGAGGGAGTGAGAACGAGAGTGAGAGAGAGACGGAGAGAGAGATTGAGGAAACGTCAGAGCGAGAGAGAGAAAGAGAGTGAGAGAGAGTGATAGAGAGAGATAGGGAGAGAGAGAGCGAGAGAGTGAGAGAGATAAGGAGAATGAGAGAGAGAGAGAACGAGAGAGAGTGAGAGAGATAGAGAGAATGAGTTAGGGATAGAGGGAGGGGGGAGAGCGAGAGAGACAGAGAGAAAGAGAGCAACACGGAGAGAGAGCAAGAGAGAGAGAGAGCAAGAGAGAGAGAGAGTGAACGTGAGAGAGAGAGTGAAGAAGAGAGAGAGTGAGAGAAAGAGAGGGAGGGAGTACGAGAGAGAAAGAGAGAGAGATAGATAGAGTGAGAGAGAGTGAGAGAGAGTGAGGGAGAGAGAGTGAGAAAACGTGAGAGCGAGGGAAAGAGTGATAGTGAGAGAGAGAGGGATAGAGAGATAGAGATAGAGAGCGAGAGAGTGAAAGAGATAGAAAGAGAGAGAGTGGGGTGAGAGAGAATGAGGGAGAGTGAGTGAGAGAGAGAGAGAGTGGGAGTGAGAGAAAGAATGAGAAAGAGAGGGGGAGAGAAAGAGAGGGAGAGTGAGGATATGAGAAAGTAGCAAAGAGTGAGAGTGAGAGAGAAAGAGCGACAGAGAGATTGAGAAAGAGACAGAGAGTGAGTGTAAGAGTGAGAAGAGTGTGAGAGTCAGAGTTAGAGTGAGAGAGACAGTGAGAGAGAGGAAGTGAGTGATAAATCAAGAAAGCGATCAAGAGTGAGAGTGAGGTAGAGAGAGAGGGCATGTGTGTGAGAGAAAGAGAGGGAGAGAGAATGAGAGTGGAAGAGAGAGAGTTTATGAAAATGAGAGAGCAAAAGAGAGTGAGGTTGAGACAGAAAGAGAGTGAGTGAGAGAGAGTGAGTGAGAGAGAATGAGGGAGAGTGAGAGAAGAGAGAGAAAGAGAGTGAGAGAGAGTGCGTGAGCAAGGGAGACAGTATGAGGGAGAGAGAGAGAACGAGAGAGAGAGAATGAGAGAGAAAGAGAGAGAATGTGCAAGAAAACGTTGTGTGAGAGAGAGAAAGGGAGAGCGAGAGAGAGAGAGAGGAGAGGGAGAGAGCGGGTGAGAGTGAGAGAGAGATAAAGAGAGAGAGAAAGAGAGTGAGAGAAAGAGAATGTGTATGAGAGATAGAGAGAGTGAGAGAGAAAGAGATAGAGAGAGTGAGAGAGAGATAGAGAGAGTGAGAGGGGGAGAGAGAGAAAGATAGAGACAAAGGGAGAAAGAGAGAACAAGAGAGAGAGAGTGTGTGAGCGAGTGAGAGAGAGAGGGGGGGAGTGAGAGAGAGAGACAGAGAGAGAAAATGATTGAGGGAGAGAGAGGGAGAGCAAGAGAGAGGGGGGAGAGAGAGCGAGAGCAAGAGAGAGAGTGAGAGAACGAGAGAATGATTGAGGGTGAGAGAAAGAGGGAAAGCGAGAGAGAGAGCAAGAGAGAGAGTTAGAGCTAATGAGAGAGAGAGGAAGATAGAGAGAGAATGAGAGAAAGAGAGGGAGGGAGAACGACAGAGAGGGAGAGAGATAGAGAGAGAGCGAGAGAGGGGGAGAGAGACTGAGAGGATGTGAGAGAGAGACAGAGTGAATGTGAGAGAGAGTTAGAGAGATAGAGAGAGGGAGAGAGTGAGACAGATAGAAAGACAAAGAGAGAGAGAGTGAGAGTGAGAGAGAGAGAGAACGAGAGGGTGCGAGAGAGAGAATGAGAGAGAGGATGAAAGAGAGAGAGTGTGTGAGAAAATGTTGACCAAGAGAGAGTAAGTGAGAGAGAGTAAGAGAGAGAGCCAGAAAATGAGAGTGCGAGTGAGATTGAGAGTGAGAGAGAGAGGAAGGGAGAGAGAGAGTGAGAGAAAGAGTGAGATAGAGAGATATAGAGAGAAATTCAGAGTGAGTGAGAGGGAGAGAGAGAGTCTAAGAGGGAGAGAGAAAGAGAGAACGAGAGAGAGAAAATGAGAGAGAGAGAGAGAGAATGTTAGTAAGAGAGATAGAGAGGGTGAGAGAATGAGAGTGGGAAAGAGAACAAGAGTAGCAGAGAGAGAATGCGAGAGAGAGAGGGAAAGAGAGGGTGGGAGAGTGATAAAGGGTGAGGATGAGAGAGAGTGATAGAGAGAGTGTGTGTGTGAGAGCGGGAGAGAGAGTGAGAGAGAGAGAGAGAAAGATAAACAGAGAATGAGCGAGAGAGTGAGAAATCAAGAGAGTGATAAAGAATGAGAGTGAGAGCGAGATAGAGAGAGTGTGTGAGAGAGAAAATGACAGTGTCAGAGAGAGAGAAAGAGTGGGGAAGAGAACGAGAGTTGGAGAGAGAGTGAATGAGAGAGAGAGAGATTAAGTGAGAGTGAGGGAGGGAGAGTGTGTGTGTGTGTGTATGTGCAAGACAGAGAGAGAGAGTGTGTGTGAGAAAGAGATAGAGAGAGAGAGAATGATTGAGGAAGAGTGAAAGCGAGATATAGAGAGTGTGTGTGCAAGACAAAGAGAGTCGGAGAGAGACAAAGAGGGGGAGAGAGAACGAGAGTAGGAGAGGGAGAGTGAATGAGAGAGAGAGAGCAGGAGAGAGAGAGAGAGATTGAGAAAATCATATAGCGAAGGAGAATGAGATTGAGTGTGAGTGAGTGTGTGTGTGTGTGTGTGTGTGTGTGTGTGTGAGGCAGAGAGAGTGAGTGAGAGAGACAAAGAAAGTGAGAGAGAGAGAGAAAGAGTGGGAAAGAGAACGAGAGTTGGAGAGAGTGTGAATGAGAGAGAGAGAGATTAAGTGAGAGTGAGGGAGAGAGAGTGTGTGTGTTTGTATGTGTGTAAGATTGAGAGAGAGAGAGAGTGAGTGCGTGAGAAAGAGATAGAGAAAGAGAGAATGATTGAGGAAGAGTGAAAGCGAGATATAGAGAGTGTGTGTGAAAGACAAAGAGAGTCATAGAGACAAAGAGAGGGGAGAGAGAACGAGAGTAGGAGAGGGAGAGTGAATGAGAGAGAGAGAGCAGGAGAGAGAGAGATTGAGAAAATCAGAGAGTGAGATTGAGTGAGAGTGAGAGAGAGAGTGTGTGTGTGTGTGTGAGGCAGAGAGAGAGTGAGTGAGAGAGAGTGTGAGCGAGTGAGTGAGAGATATAGAGAAAGAGAATGATTGAGGGAGGGAGAGGGAGGGCAAGAGTGAGAGAGGGGGAAAGCAAGAGAAAGAGAGAGAGAAAGAGAGTGAGAGAGCAAGAGAGAGAGTGTGAGAGAACGAGAGAGAAAGAGAGAGATAAAGGAAGATTGAGAGAGAGAGAATGAGAGAAATAGAGGGATGGAGAACGAGAGAGAGAGAGATTGAGAAAATGTGAGAGCGAGAGAGAGTGAGAGAGAATAGGATGGTGAGAGAGAGAGAAAATGAGAGAGAGAGAGTGTGTAAGTGAGAGAGCGAGAGAGAGTAGAGAGAGTGAGAGAGATAGATGTGAGAGTGAGAGGGAAAGAGAAAATAATAGAGAGGGAGAGAGAGGGAGAGGGAAAGAGAGAGGAAGAGAGTGAGAAAATGAGAGAGCCAAAGAAAGGAGAGAGAGTGGGAGTTTGAGAGAAACACTGATAGAGAGATAGAGAGAGGGAGAGAAAGGGAGGGTGAGAGAACGAGAGTGGGAGAGAGAACAAGAGAGAGAATGAGAGAGAGGGAGAGGGAGAGGGAGAGAGTGAGCAAATGAGAGAGCGAGAGAGAGTGGGAGTGGAAGAGAGGGTGAGAGAGATAGAGAGTGAGAGAGAGATGGAGAGGGAGAGAGAGTGGGAAAGAGAACAAAAGTGGTAGAGAGAGTGGGAAAGAGAACAAGAGTGAGAGAGAGATAGAGAGGGAGAGAGAGCGATAGGGAGGGAGATAGAGAGAGAGACTGACAAAAGAGAGAGATATAAAGAGAAATTGAGCGAGATAGAGAGAGAGAGAGTGAGAGTGAGAGTGAGAGAGAGAGTGGGAGAGAGAGCGAGTGAGAGAGAGAAAGTAAGAGAGAGAAAAGGAGAACGAGAGAGAGAGAGAAAAAGCAAATGAGAGAGAGAGACTGAGAAAAAGAGAGAGATTGAGAAAAAGAGAGAGACATAGAGAGAAATAGCGTGAGATAGGGAGAGAGAGATAGAGAGAGAGTGTGTGGGAGAGAGAGTGAGAGTGAGAGAGAGAGAGTGGGAGAGAGAGAGTGAGAGAGAAAGAGAAATAGTGAGAGAAAGAGAGAGAAAAAGTGAACGAGAGAGAGTGTGTGGGAAATCAAGAGTGTGATTAAGAGTGAGAGTGAGAGCGAGATATAGAGAGTGTGGAAGAGAGAGAGAGAAAATGTGAGAGAGAGGGAAAGAGAGGGAGACATAACGAGGGTAGGAGAGGGATAGATAATGAGAGAGAGAGAGAGAGATTGAGAAAATGACAGAGCGAAATAGAGTGAGTTTGGGAAAGAGTGAGATAGAGTGTGTGTGTGGGAGAGAGAGTGAGTGAGTAAGTGAGATAGAGAGAGAAAATGAGTGAGGGATAGAAGGAGGGGGAGAGTGAGAGAGAGAGAGCAACAGAGAGAGAGAGAGCAAGACAGAGAGAGAAAGAGAGAGAGAGAGTGAAGGAGAGAGAGAGAGAGAAAGAGAGGGTGGGAGAATGAGAGAGAGAAAGAGAGGGAGAGAGAGAAAGAGAGGGAGAGAGAGAGATAGAGTGAGAGAGAGGGAGGGGGAGAGAGTGAGAAAATGTGAGAGTGAGGGAAAGAGTGAGAGTGTCAAAGAGAGAGTGAGACAGAATGAGGAGAGTGAGTGAGAGAAAGAGAGTGAGAGAGAGTGGGAGTGAGAGAGAGAATGAGGGAGAGTGAGTGACAGAGAGAGTGTGAGAGAGAGTGGGAGTGAGAGAGAATGAGAGAGAGGGAGAGAAATAGAGGGAGAGAGAGGGAGAGTGAGGATATGAGAGAAAGAGAGATTGAGAGATTGAGAAAGAGAGAGAGAGAGTGAGAAGAGTGTGAGTGGGAGTGATAGTGAGAGAGAGTGTGAGATAGAATGAGAGAGTGATAAATCAAGAAAGCGATAAAGAGTGAGAGTGAGAGCTAGGTAGAGACAGAGGGCTTGTGTGTGAGAAAAAGGGAGGGAGAGAAAATGAGATTGGGAGAGAGAGAGAGAGAGTTTAAGAAAATGAGAGAGCAAAAGAGAGTGAGGTTGAGACAGGGAGAGAGAGAGTGAGTGAGAGAGAGTGAGAGAGTGTGAGAGAGAGAGAGAGTGAAAGGGTGTGAGAGAGAGTGTGTGTGTGTGAGATAGAGAGAGAGTGTACGAGTGAGAGATAGAGTGAGCGAGTGAGAGAAACAGAGAGAGAGAGAGAATGATTGAGGGAGAGAGAACGTGAGTGTGAGAGAGAGAGAGAGCTGGGGAGAGAGAATGATTGAGGGAGAGAGAGAGGGAGTGCGAGAGAGAGAGAGGAAGAGTGGGAGGGAAGAGAGAGAGGAAGATAGATAGAGAATGAGAGAGAGAGAGGAAGATAGAGATAGAGAGAGGGAGTGAGAACGAGAGTGAGAGACAGAGATGGAGAGAGAGATTGAGGAAACGTGAGAGAGTGAGGGGGGTGAGAGAGATAAGGAGAGAGAGAGTGAGAGAGAGAGATAGGGAGAGAGAGAGCAAGAGAGTGAGAGAGATAAGGAGAATGAGAGAGAGAACGAGAGAGAGTGAGAGAGAGTGAGTGAGTGAGTTAGAGAGATCGAGAGAATGAGTTAGGGATAGAGGGAGGGGGGAGTGCGAGAGAGACAGAGAGAAAGAGAGCAACAAGGAGAGAGAGCAAGAGAGAGAGAGAGCAAGAGAGATAGAGAGAGTGAATGGGAGAGAGAGAGAAGAAGAGAGAGAGTGAGAGAAAGAGAGGGAGGGAGTACGAGAGAGAAAGAGAGAGATAGAGAGAGATAGAGTGAGAGAGAGGGAGGGAGAGAGAGTGAGAAAACGTGAGAGTGAGGGAAAGAGTGATAGTGAGAGAGAGAGAGGGATAGAGAGATAGAGATAGAGAGCGAGAGAGTGAAAGAGAGAGAAAGAGAGAGAGGAGGTTGAGAGAGAATGAGGGAGAGTGAGTGAGTGAGAGAGAGAGAGAGTGGGAGTGAGAGAAAGAATAAGAAAGAGAGGGGGAGGGAAAGAGAGGGAGAGTGAGGATATGAGAAAGCGACAAAGAGTGAGAGTGAGAGAGAAAGAGAGACAGAGAGATTGAGAAAGAGAGAGAGAGTGAGTGTAAGAGTGAGAAGAGTGTGAGAGTGGGAGTTAGAGTGAGAGAGACAGTGAGAGAGAGTAAGAGAGTGATAAATCAAGAAAGCGATCAAGAGTGAGAGTGAGGTAGAGAGAGACGGCATGTGTGTGAGAGAAAGAGAGGGAGAGAGAACGAGAGTGGGAGAGAGAGAGTTTAAGAAAATGAGAGAGCAAAAGAGAGTGAGGTTGAGACAGAAAGAGAGTGAGTGAGAGAGAGTGAGAGAGTGTGAGAGTGAAGGAGTAAGAGGGTGTTTGAGAGAGTGTGTGTGTGTGTGAGACACAAAGAGATAGAGAGTGTGTGAGTGAGAGAAAAAGAGAGAGAGAGAGAATGATTGAGGGAGAGAGAAAGTGAGTGCGGGAGAGAGAGAGATGGGGAGAGAGAGAATGATTGAGGGAGAGAGAGGGAGTGAGAGAGAGAGAGGAAGAGAGGTAGGGAAGAGAGAGAGAGAAAGAGAGAGGGAGTGAGAGAATGAGCGAGAGAGGAAGATAGATAGAGAATGAGACAAAGAGAGGAAGATGCATAGAGAGAGAGAGTGAGAATGAGAGAGAGAAAGAGAGGGAGAGAGAGATTGAGAAAACGTGAGAACGAGAGAGAGTGAGAGTGAGATATAGTGATAGTGAGAGAGAGAGCTAGATAATGAGAGAGATAAAGATAATGAGAGAGAGAGAGAGTGTGCGAGAGAGAATGAGAGAGAGTGAGAGAGAGTGAGAGAGAGTGAGTGAGTGAGAATGAGGGAGAGTGAGAGAAGAGAGAAAGAGAGTGAGAGAGAGTGCGTGAGTAAGGGAGACAGTATGAGGGAGAGAGAGAGAACGAGAGAGAGAGAGAGAACGAGAGAGAAAGAGAGAGAGGCTGTGCAAGAAAACGTTGTGTGTGAGAGAGAAATAGAGAGCGAGAGAGAGAGGAGAGGGAGAGAGCGGGTGAGAGTGAGAGAGAGATAAAGAGAGAGAGAGAGAGAGAGAGTGAGAGAGAGAGAGAATGTGTATGAGAGAGAGAGTGAGAGAGAGAGATAGAGAGAGTGAGAGAGAGATAGAGAGAGTGAGAGGGGTAGAGAGAGAAAGATAGAGGAGTGAGAGAGAGTGTGGGGCTATGTGACAGAGTGGGAGAGAGATAGGGAAAGGGCGGGTGAGAGTACGAGAGTGGAAGAGAGAACTAGATTGGGAGTGAGAGAGATTGAGAGAGAAGGAGAGGGAGAGGGAGAGGGCGATGGAGAGGGAATGCGAGAGTGAGAGAGAGTGGGAGTGAGAGAGAGTGGGAGTGAGAGAGACTGAGAGTGAGAGAGTGAGAGAGAGAGTGAGAGTGAGAGAGTGAGAGCGAGAGAGAGAGAGCGAGAGAGAGTGAGAGAGCAAGAGAGAGTGAGAGTGAGAGAGAGTGAGTGTGAGATAGTGAGTGAGAGTGAGAGAGTGAGAGAGGTAGT
>QANY01005285.1:0-70000 GCA_003255025.1 Datisca glomerata | reverse complement strand
AGAGAGTGAGAAATGAGAGAGCGAGAGAGACTAGGAGTGAGGGAGAGTGTGTGCGAGGAAGAGAGGGATAGATAGAGAAAGGGTGGGAGAACGAGAGTGGGAGAGAGAACTACATTGGGAGAGAAAGAATGAGAGAGAGGGAGGGAGAGTGAGAATACGAGAGAGCGAGAGAGAGTAAGTGTGAGAGAGTGACAAAGAGAGAGAAAGTGTGTGTGATTGACAGAGAGAAAGACCGAGAGTGAGGGAGTGAGATAAAGAGTGGGAGTGAGTGAGTGAGGGAGAGTGAGGGAGAGTGAGAGACAGAGAGAGAGAGACCGAGAGTGAGAGAGTGAGAGAGAGAGTGAGTGTGAGAGAGAGAGAGAAAGAAAGTGTCACAGAGAGAGAGAGAGTGAGTGAGAGAAAGGGTGAGTGAGGGTGAGTGAGAGAAAGAGAGATAGAGAGAGAGATTGAGGGTGAGAGTGAGAGCGAGAGAGAGTAAGAGAGAGTGAGTGAGTGATACATAGATAGAAAGATACAGAGAGGGAGAGAGAGGTAGAGAGGGATAGAGAGGAGAGAGAGAAAGAATGAGAGATCGAGTGAAAGTGAGAGTGAGAGAGAGAGTGAGATAGAGAAATAGAGGCAGAGGAAGAGAGAGAGAGAGACAATGTGTGTGTGTGTGTGCATGTGTGTGTGTGTGAGATAGAGAGAGTGAGAGTGAGAGAAAAAGAGAGAGTGTGTGAGAGAGAGAGCTTGAGAGTGAGAAAGATTGAGAGAGAAAACAAGAGAGGGAGAGAGAGAAACTGAGAGCAAGCGAGACTAGGAGTGAGAGAGAGAAACGAGTGAGAGAGAAAGAGAGACAAAGAAAGAGAGGGTGAGAGAACGAGAGTTGGAGAGAGAGAGAGAGAGATAGAGTACGAGATAACATGCGAGAAAATGTGAGAGTGAGAAAGAGAGTAAGCGAGAGAGAGTAAGAGAGAGAGCGAGAAAATGAGAGAGGGAGTGAGAGTGAGAGTGAGAGAGTGAGATAAAGTTAAAGATAGAGAAAGAGTGAGAGAGAGTGAGAGAGTGTGTGTGAGAGGGAGGGAGAGAGAGAGTTTGAGAGAGAGAGATTGAAAGAGATAGAGAGAGATAAAAAGACAAAGAGAGAGGGAGTGAGAGTGGGGGAGGGAGAGCGAGAGAGGGTGAGTGAGGGAGATTGAGAGAGAGAGATAGAGAGAGATAAAAAGACAGAGAGAGAGTGTGTGAGAGAGAGAGCGAGTGAGGGAGAGTGAGAGAGATAGAGAGAGAGACAGAGAGTGGGAGAGAGAGTAGGAGAGAGAGGGAGAGAGAGTGAGAGAGAGTGAGTGAGGGATCGATAGATAGAGAGAGGGAAGGAGAGAGAGGGAGAAAGAGTGAGAGAGAGTGAGTGAGGGATCGATAGATAGAGAGAGGGAAGGAGAGAGAATGAGGGAGGAGAGAGAGAGGGAGATAGGGAGAGAGATGATTGAGAGAGGAGAGAGAGTGAGAATGAGAAAATGAGAGAACGAGTGAGAGTGAGAAAATGAGAGAACGAGTGAGAGTGAGAGAGAGTGTGTGAGAAAGATAGAGGGAGAGAGATAGAGAGAGATAGAGAGAGGGAAAGAGAATGGGGGAGAGAGCGAGAGAGAATGAGAGAGAGTGAGTGAGGGATCGATAGATAGAGAGAGGGTAGGAGAGAGTGAGGTAGGAGAGAGAGGGAGGAGGGAGAGGGAGGATTGAGAGAGGAGAGAGAGTGAGAGTGTGAAAATGAGAGATCGAGTGAGAGTGAGAGAGAGAGAAAGAGAGAGTGTGTGAGAAGATAGGGAGAGTGAGAGAGAGAAAGAGAGAGAGTGTGAGAAAGATAGAGAGAGTGAGAGTGAGAGAAAGAGAGAGAGTGAGAGTGAGAGAGAGAGCTTGGGAGAGGGAAAGATTGAGAGAGAGAGAGGGAGAGAGAACACGAGAGAGAGAGAAGTAGAAAATGAGAGAGTGAGAGAGAGTGAAAGAGAGAGAGAGTGAGTGAGAGAGAGTGAGTGAGAGAGAGTGAGAGAGAATGAGAGGCATACAGAGAGAGAGAGAAAGAGAGGGTGAGAGAATGAGAGTGGGAGAGAGTGAGAGAGAGTGAGTGAGAGTGAGAATATGAGAGAGTGAGAGAAAGTGATAGTAAGAGAGAGAGAGAGAAAGTGTGAGTGAAAGAGATAGAGAGAGAAAGACACAAAGATAGTGAGAGAGTGTGTGTGAAGGAGAGTGAGAGATAGAGACAGAGAAAGAGAGACAGAGAGAGAGAGGGAGGGAGAGAGAGGGAGAGAGAGGGAAATAGATAGAAAGATCGAGAGAGAGGGAGAGAGGAGAGAGAGATTGAGAGAGAGAGAGCGTTAAAATGAGAGAGCGAGTCAAAGCGAGAAAATGAGAGAGCGAGTCACAGCTAGAGTGAGAGAGAGACAAAGAGAAAGAGTGAGAGAGAGGGAGAGAGAGAGAGAGAGTGTGTGTGTGTGAGATAGAGAGGGCGAGAATGAGAGAGAGAGAAAGAGAGTGAGAGTGAGAGAGAGAGCTTGAGAGAGGGAAAAATTGAGAGAGAGAACAAGAGAGAGAGAGGGTTTATGAGAAAATGAGAGAGTGAGAGAGAGTGAGGGAGAGAGAAAGAGACAGAGATAGAGAGTGGGAGTGAGAGAGAGTGAGAGAGAGAGAGAAAAAGAAAGAGAGAGTGAGAGAACGAGAGTAGGACAGAGAGAGAGTGTGTGTGAGAAAATGAGAGGGGGAGTGAGAGTGAGAGAGTGAGAGAGAGATAAAGAGAGAGAGTGTGTGTGGGTGTGTAAGAGATAGAAAGAGTGAGAGGGAAAGAGCAAGAGAGGGGGAGAGAGATAGTCATAGAAAGAGACAGATTGAGAGAGATAGAGAAGAAAAGGAGAGAACAAGACGGAGAGAGAGAGGGAGGGAGTGAGAGAGGGAAAGAGGGAGAAAGAGAGTGAGAAAGAGATAGAGAAAGAGAGGGGGATAGAACGAGAGTGGGAGCAAGAACTAGATTGGGAGAGAGAACATCAATGAGAGATAAAGAGAGGGATAGAGAAAGAGGGAGAGTGAGGATACAAGAGAGCGAGAGAGACTGAGAGTGAGAGAGTGTGAGAGAGAGAGTGCATGAGAGAGAGAGTGGATAAGAGAGAGTGAGTGAGTGAGAAAAAGAGTGAGTGAGGAGAGTGAGAGATAGAGACAGAGACAGAGGGAGGGAGAGTGTGGGAGAGAGAGCGAAATAGATAGAAAGATCGAGAGAGAGGGAGAGAGGAGAGAGGGGGGGATGGAGAGAGAGGAGAGAGAGGAAAGAGTGATTGAGAGAGAGAGCGTTAAAATGAGAGAGCGAGTCACAGCGAGAAAATGAGAGAGCGAGTCACAGCGAGAGTGAGAGAGAGACAAAGAGAAAGAGTGAGAGAGAGGAAGAGAGAGAGAGAGAGAGAGAGAGAGAGAGTGTGTGTGTGTGTGTGAGATAGAGAGGGTGAGAATGAGAGAGAGAGAGAAAGAGAGTGAGAGTGAGAGAGAGAGCTTGAGAGAAGGAAAGATTGAGAGAGAGAACAAGAGAGAGAAAGGGTTTATGAGAAATGAGAGAGTGAGAGAGAGTGTGAGAGAGTGAGGGAGAGAGAGACAGAGACAGAGAGTGGGAGTGAGAGAGAGTGAGAGAGAGAGAGAGAGAGAAAGAAAGAGAGAGTGAGAGAACGAGAGTAGGACAGAGAGAGAGTGTGTGAGAAAATGAGAGGGGGAGTGAGAGTGAGAGAGTGAGAGAGAGATAAAGAGAGAGAGAGTGTGTGGGTGTGTAAGAGATAGAAAGAGTGAGAGGGAAAGAGCGAGAGAGGGGGAGAGAGAGAGTTATAGAAAGAGACATATTGAGAGAGATAGAGAAGAAAAGGAGAGAACAAGACGGAGAGAGAGAGAGAGTGAGAGAGGGAAAGAGGGAGAAAGAGAGTGAGAGAGAGATAGAGAAAGAGAGGGGGATAGAACGAGAGTGGGAGCAAGAACTAGATTGGGAGAGAGAACATCAATGAGAGATAAAGAGAGGGATAGAGAAAGAGGGAGAGTGAGGATACAAGAGAGCGAGAGAGATTGAGAGTGAGAGAGTGTGAGAGAGAGAGTGGATGAGAGAGAGTGAGTGAGTGAGAAAAAGAGTGAGTGAGGAGAGTGAAAGAGATAGACAGAGAGAGATGGAGAGAGAGAGGGAGAGAGAGCGGGGGAGAATGAGAGAGAGAGAGTGAGAGAGAGTGAGTGAGGGATAGATAGTTAGAGAGAGAGGGAGAGAGAGGGAAAGGGGAGGGAGAGGAGAGAGAGAGTCGAGAGAATGAGAGAGAGAGAATATGTGTGTGAGAGATGGAGAGAGTGAAAGTTTTAGAGAGAGCTTTAGAGAGAGAAAGATTGAGAGAGGAAGGGAACAATAGAAAGTGAGGGGGAGAGAGATAGATAGAGAGAAAGTGAGAGAGAGAGAGAGGAAGAGAGGAGAGAGGGAGAGAGGAGGGAGAGGGAAAGAGGGATAGAGAGGAGAGAGAGAGTGTGGGAAAATGAGAGAGCGAGTGAAAGTGATGGTGAGAGAGTGAGAGAGAGAGACAGAGTGAGAGAGGAAGAGAGAGAGATAGATACAGTGTGTGTGTGTGTGAGAGAGAGATAGAGAGAGTGAGAGCGAGAGAAAGAGAGAAAGTGAGAGTGAGAGAAAGAGAGGTTGAGAGAGAGAAGGATTGAGAGAGACAGAGAATGTGAGAATGAGAGAGTGATAGAGAGAGAAAGCGAGAGAGTGAGAGAGAAGAAAATGAGAGAGAGAGTGAGAACGAGAAAGAGTGAGAGAGAGTGAGCGAGAGAGAATGAGGGAGAGAGAGAGAGAGAGAGAGCGTGAGTGAGGGAGAAAGAGAGAGAGAGAGAGAGAGAGAACGAGAGAGAAAGAGAGAGAGGTTGCAAGAAAATGTGGAGTCAGAGAGAGTAAGAGAGATCGAGAGAGGGAGGGGAGAGAGAGAGAAGAGAGATGAGAGAGAAAATACGGGAGCGAGTGAGAGTGAGAGAGAGATAAAGAGAGAGAGCGAGAGAGAGAATGTTTTTTAGGGATAGAGCGAGTGAGAGTCAGAGAGAGATTGAGAGAGTGAGAGGGAGAGAGATAGTTTGAGAGAGAGAGAGAGAGAAAGATAGAGAGAGAGAGAGAAAGAGAGAACAAAAGAGAGAGACATGGGAGAGAGAGGGAAAGGGACGGGAAGAGAGTGAGAAAATGAGAGAGCGAGAGGAGTGAGAGAGAGATAGAGAGGGAGAGAGAGATAGAGAAGGAGAGATAGGGAAAGTTTGAGTGAGAGAACGAGAGTGGGGAAGAGAACTAGATTGGGAGAGAGAGAGAGAATGGGAGAGAGGGAGAGGGAGAGAGTGAGAAAATATGAGATCGAGAGAGAGTGGGAGTGAGAGAGAGAGAGGGATTTGGAATGAGAGAGACTGAGAGAGAGAGAGATTGAGAGAGAGAGAGAGAGGGGGTGAGGGAATTAGAGTGGGATTGAGAGAATGAGTGGAAGTGAGAGAGAGAGAAAGAGTGAGAGAGATAGAGATTGAGAGAGAGGGGGTGAGAGAATGAGAGTAAGAAAGAAAACAAGAGTGGGAGATAGAAAGAGAATGACAGAGAGAGGGGGAGTGAGAATATGAGAGAGCGATAAAGAGTGAGAGTGAGAAAGAGCGAAAGAGAGAGTGACTGAGAAAGAGAGAGAGAGAGAGAGAGAGAGAGAGATAGAGTGAGAGTGAAAGTGAGGGTGAGAGTGGGAGAGAGAGAGAGATAGAGATAGAGAAAGAGAAACAGAGAACGAGAGAGAGAGGGAGAGAGACAGTAACAGTGAGAGAGAGTGAGAGTGAGAGAGAGAGAGATCAATAGTTAATGAGATATAGAAACAAAGAACGAGAGAGAGGGAGAGAGAGAGTGAGAAATCAAGAGAGCGAGAAAGAGTGAGAATGAGAGCGAGATAGGGAGAGAGTGTGTGTGTTAGAGAGATTGTGAGAGAAAGAGGGGGAGAGAGAACCAGAATGGGAGAGGGAGAGTGAATGAGAGAGAGAGAAAGGGCGAGAGTGAGAGAGTGATTGCGAAAATGAGAGAAGGAAAGAGAGTGAGAGTGAGAGAGCGTGAGAGAGACAGACAGTGTCTGTCACAGATAGAGAGTGTCAGTCTGAGATAAGAGAGAGAGAGTTAGTGACTGAGAGAGAGAGTATGAGTGAGTGAGAGAGATAGATAGAGAGAATGAGTAAGGAAGAAAGAGAGTGGGATAGGGAGAGAGAGAGGAAGAGAGAGAGAGAGCAAGAGAGAGAGAGTGTGAGAGAGAGGAGAAAAGAGAAAGAAAGAGAGGGAGGGAAAGAGAGAGAGAGTGAGAGTGAGAGAGAGAGAGTGAGGGAGAGTACGAGAGAGTGAGAGAGATTAAAAAAAGTGAGAGTAAGAGAGTGAGAGAGTATGAGAGAGAGTGAGTGAGATAGTGGGTGAGAGAGAGAGAGTCAAAGAGAGAGAGTGAGAGAAAGTGGGCGTGAGAGACAGTGAGTGAGGGTGAGTGATTGAGAGAGATTGATAGAGAGAGAGTGGGAGAGAGAGAAAGAGAGAGAGTGAAGAGAGTGAGAGAGAGTAAGTGAGTGATAGATAGATAGAGAGAGAGAGAGAGGGAGAGAGAGAGGAATATAGGATAGAGAGAGTGAGAGAGGGAGAGAGAGGAGAGAGAGGAGAGAGAGTGAGAAAATGAGAGAGCGAGTGAAAGTGAGAGTGTGAGAGTGAGAGAGAGAGAGAGAAAATTGGAGAGCGAGAGAGCGTGAGAAAAAGTGTGAGAAAACGTGGAAATGAGAGAGAGTAAGTGAGAGAGCGAGAGAGAGTGAGAGTAAGAGAGTGTGAGAGAGAGATAGTGGGTGTGAGAGAGTGCATGAGAGAAAGTTGTGTGAGAGAGAGTTAGTGGGGGTGAGTGAGAGAGAGAGAGGGAGAGAGAGAGAGCGGGAGAGAGAGGGAAAGAGAGAGAGCAAGAGAGAGTGAGAGAGAGTAAGTGAGAGATAGATAGATAGATAGATAGATAGATAGATAGATAGATAGAGAGGGAGAGAGGGAGAGAGGGAGAGAGGGAGAGAGAGAGTGAGAAAATGAGAGAGCGAGTGAGAGTGAGAGAGAGAGTGAGAGAGAGAGAGAGAGAGAACTTGAAAATGAGAGAGCGAGTGAGAGTGAGAGTGTGAGAGTATGAGAGAGAGAGAGAGTAAGAGAGAGAGTGTGTGTGTGTGAGTGTGAAAGTAAGAGTGAGAGTGAGAGAGAGTGAGAATGAGAGAGAGTGTGTGAGAGGGAGAGAGCGAGAGAGTTTGAGAGAGACAAAGATTGAGAGAGGTAGAGAGAGCCAAAGAGAAAATAAGAGGGGAGAGAGGGAGTCAGAGAGCAAAAGAGAGGAAGAGAGGGAGAGAGAGAGAAAGAAAGGGTGATTGAACGAGAGTGGGAGAGAGAGTGTCAATGAGAGAGAAAGAGAGGGAGAGAGAAAGAGGGAGAGTGAGAATATGAGAGAGTGAGAGTGTGTTAGAGTGATAGTGAGAGTGGCGATGAGAGAGATAGTGAGAGTGAGAGAGAGAGAGTGGGTGAGGGAGAAAGCAAGGGAGGTTGAGAGAGACAAAGATTGAGAGAGATAGAGAGAGCCAAAGAGAGAATAAGTGGGAAATAGAGAGAAAGAGGGAATCAGAGAGGAAAATAGAGGAAGAGAGTTAGAGAGAGAGAGAAAGAGAGGGTGAGAGAACGAGAGTGGGAGAGAGAACTAGATTGGGAGAGAGAGCGTCAATGAGAGAGAAAGAGAGGAAGGGAGAAAGAGGGAGAGTGAGAATATGAGAGAGCGAGAGAGTGTGAGAGTGAGTTAGAGTGAGAGTGTGAGTGACAGTGAGAGAGAGAGAGACAGAGAGAGAAAGAGAGGGAGAGAGAGCGGGGGAGAGAGAGCAAGAAAGAGTGAGAGAGAACGAATGAATGATAGATAGATAGAAATATAGTGAGGGGGAGTGAGAGAGAGGAAGAGAGAAAGAGAGGGAGAGATGGAGAGAGACAATGTGTGTTTGCGTGTGAGAGCGATAGAGAGAGTGAGAGTGAGAGAAAGAGAGAGTGTGAGAGTGAGAGTGAGAGAGAGCTTGAGAGAGAGAAAGATTGAGAGAGAGAACAAGAGAGTGTGTGAGTGAGAAAATGAGAGAGAGTGGGAGTGAGAGAGAGAAAGTTGAAGTGAGAGAGAGAGTGAGAGAGATAGAGAGACAGAGATAGAGAGGGTGAGAGAACGAGAGTGGGAGAGAGAGAGATAGAGAAAGAGAGAGGAGGAGAGTGAGAGAATGATAGAGAGACAAGGAGTGAACAAGATGGAGAGAGAGAGAGAGAGAGAGTAAGAGAGGGAAAGAGAGAGGAAGAGAGTGAGAGAGATAGAGAAAGAGAGGGTGAGAGAACGAGAGTGGGAAAGAGAACTAGATTGGGAGAGAGAACGTCAATGGGAGAGAAAGAAAAGGAGAGAGAAATAGGGAGAGTGAGGATACGAGAGAGAGTGTACGAGAGAGAGAGAGAGAGAAAGAAAGAGGCAAAGAGAATGTGAGAGAGAGTGAGAGAGAGTGAGAGAGGGAGAGTGAGAGACAGAGAGAGAGAAACAGGGAGTGAGAGTGGCAAAGAGAGAGCGAGAGAGGGTGAGAGAGTGAGTGTGGGATAAATAAATTGATAGAGAGAGAGAGAGAGGGAGAGAGAGGGAGAGAGGAGTGAGAGAGGGAGAGAGAGGATTGAAAGAGGAGAGAGAGAGCGAGTGAGAGTGAGTTAGAAAGAAAGAGAGAGAGTGTGTGTGTGTGAGAGATATAGAGAGAGTGAGAATGGGACAAAGAGAGAGAGTGAGAGTGAGAGAGAGAGCTTGGGAGAGAGAAAGATCGAGAGAGAGAGAGATAACACGAGAGAGATATAGTGAGAAAATGAGAGAACGAGAGAGGAGAGGGGAGAGAGAGTGAGAGTGAGAAAATGAGAGAGAGAAGAGGGGAGAGAGAAGAGAGTGAGAGTGAGAGGAGACAGAAAATGAGGGAGCGAGGGAAAGCGAGAGTGAGAGAGTATGCAAGAGAGAGAGGGGAAGAGATAGTGTGTGCGTGTTTATGTGTAAGACCGATAGAGAGAGTGAGAGTGGGAGAAAGACAGAGAGGGAGAGTGAGAGTGAGAGAGCTTGAGAGAGAAAAAGATTGAGAGAGAGATAGAGACAGAATAAGAGAGATAGAGAGTGAGTGAGAAAATGAGAGAGTGAGAGAGAGTGGGAGTGAGAGAGAGAAAGTTCGAGGGAGAGAGATAGTGGGAGAGAAAGTGGGAGCGAGAGAGACAGTGGGATAGAAAGTGGGAGGGAGACAGAAAGAGAGGGTGAGAGAACGAGAGTGGGAGAGAGAGAGATAGAGAAAGAGAAAGGAAGAGAGCGAGAGAACGATAGAGAGACAATGAGTGAACAAGACAGAGTGAGAGAGAGAGAGGGAGTGAGAGAGGGAAAGAGAGTGGAAGAGAGTGAGAGAGAGAGAGAGAAAGAGAGGGAGAGAGAACGAGAGTTGGAGAGAAAACTAGATTGGGAGAGAGAACGTCAATGAGAGAGAGAGAGGGAGAGAAAAATAGGGAGAGTGAGGATATGAGAGAGAGAGAGAGAGAGAGAGAGAGAGAGAGAGCGAGGGCGAGAAAATGAGAGGGAGAGTGAGTGAGGTAAAGAGAGAGAGTGAGAGTGTGTGTGTGTGTGTGAGAGAGATAGGGAGAGTGAGAGGGAGAAAGAGATTTTGAGAGAGATATAGAAAAAAAGGAGAGAACAAGACGGGGAGAGAGAGAGAGGGATTGAGAGAGGGACAGAGAGAGCAAGAGTGTGAGAGAGAGAGAGAAAGAGAGGGTGAGAGAACGAGAGTGCGAGAGAGAACTAGATTGGGAGAGAGAATGTCAATGCGAGAGAAAGAGGGGGACAGAGAAAGAGGGAGAGTGAGGATACGAGAGAGAGAGTGTGTGTGTGTGAGAGTGGGAGAGAGAGAGTCAAAGAGAGTGAGAGAGGTAGAAAGAGAGGGCGAGAGAATCGGAGAGAGACAAAGGGAGAGAGAGAGATAGAGAAAGATAGTGGAAGAGAGTGAGAGACAAGGGGTGAACAAGATAGAGTGAGAGAGAGAGGGAGTGAGAGAGGGAAAGAGTGAGGAAGAGAGTGAAGGAGAGATAGAGAAAGAGAGGGAGAGAGAACGAGAGTGGAAGAGAGAACTAGATTGGGAGAGAGAACGTCAATGAGAGAGAGAGAGGGAGAGAGAGTGGGTGAGGGAGAGAGAGTGGGTGAGGGAGAGTGAGTGATAGAGAGATAGAGAGAGAGGGGGGGAGAGAGAGTGAGGAAGAGAGAGTGAGAGAAAGTGAGAGAGAGTGAGTGAGGGATAGATAGATCGAGAGAGGGAGAGAGGAGAGTGTGAGTGGGGGAGAGTGAGTGATTGAGAGAGAGAGAGGAGTGAGAGAGGGAGAGAGGATTTAGAGAGGAGAGAGAGTGTGTGAAAATGAGAGAGAGAGTGAGAGGGAGAGAGAGGGAGAGAGAGGGAGAGAGAGGATTTAGAGAGGAGAGAGAGGATTTAGAGAGGAGAGAGAGCGAGAAAATGAGGGAGCGAGTGAGAGTGAGAGAGAGAGGAAGAGATAGGATTTGGAGTGAGAGTGAGAGTGAGAGAGAGAGTGAGAGAGATAGAGAGTGAGAGAGATAGAGAGTGAGAGAGATAGAGAGTGAGAGAGATAGAGAGAGTGAGAGTGAGAGAAAGAGAGAGAGTGAGAGTGAGAGAGAGAGCTTGGGAGAGAGAAATATTGAGAGAGAGAGAGAGTTAGAAAGTGAGAGAGCGAGAGAGTGGGTGTGTGAGAGAGAAAGTGGGCTTGAGAGAGAGAGAGTAAGAGAGACAAAGAGAGAGACAGAGAAAGAGAGGGTGAGAGAACGAGAGAGGGAGAGAGAGAGAACTAGATTGGGAGAGAGAACGTCAATGAGAGAGAGAGGGGGGAGAAAAATAGGGAGAGTGAGGATACGAGAGAGAGTGGATGAGAGAGAGGGAGAAAGAAAGAGACAAAGAGAATGTGAGAGAGATTGAGTGAGAGAGAGAAAGTGGGTGATGGAGAGTGAGTGAGAGAGAGAGACATAGAGAGAGAGAGATATAGAGAGGGAGAGAGAGTGGGGAAGAGAGAGCGAGAGAGAGTGAGTGAGGGATAGATAGAGAGAGAGAGAGGGAGAGAGAGGGAGAGAGGAGAGAGTGAGTGAGGGAGAGTGAGTGATTGAGAGAGAGAGAGAGAGGAGTGAGAGAGGGAGAGAGGGAGAGAGAGGATTTAGAGAGGAGAGAGAGATTGTGAAAATGAGAGAGCGAGTGAGAGGGAAAGAGAGAGGGAGAGAGGATTTAGAGAGGAAAGAGAGATTGCGAAAATGAGAGAGCGAGTGAGAGGGAGAGAGAGAGGGAGAGAGAGGATTTAGAGAGGAGAGAGAGCGACAAAATGAGGGAGCGAGTGAGTGATAGAGGGAGTGGGTGAGGGAGAGTGAGTGAGAGAGAGAGAGGGTGTGAGAAAGAGAGAAAGTGAGAGAGAGTGAGTGAGGGATAGATAGATAGAGAGAGGGAGGGAGAGAGGAAAGTGTGAGTGAGGGAGAGTGAGTGAATTAGAGAGAAAGAGGAGTGAGAGAGGGAGAGAGGGAGAGAGAGGATTTAGAGAGGAGAGAGAGAGTGTGAATATGAGAGAGCGAGTGAAAGGGAGAGAGAGGGAGAGAGAGGATTTAGAGTGGAGAGAGAGAGCGAGAAAATGAGGGAGCGAGTCAGAGTGAGAGAGAGAGGGAGAGAGAGAATTTGGAGTGAGAGTGAGAGAGTGTGTGTGTGTGTGAGAGATAGAGAGTGAGAGTGAGAGAAAGAGCCAGAGAGTGAGAGTGAGAGAGAGAGCTTGGGAGAGAGAAAGATTGAGAGGGAGAGAGAGAAGACGAGAGAGAGAGTTAGAAAATGACAGAGCGAGAGAGAGTGGGTGTGTGAGAGAGAAAGTGGGCATGAGAGAGACATAGAGAGAGGCAGACAAAGAGAGGGTGAAAGAATGAGAGTGGGAGAGAGAGAGAGTGAAAGAGAGCGAGTGAGAGAGATAGAGAGAGAGAGACAGAGAGAGGGTGAGAGTGAGTGAGTGAGAGAGTGAGTGAGGGAGACTGAGAGAGAGAGAGAGAGAGAGAGAGAGATAGAGAGGGAGGGAGAGAGAGTGGGGGATAGAGCGCGAGAGAGTGAGCGAGGGATGGTTAGATAGAAAGATGGAGAGAGATGGGGACAGAAGAGAGAGGGAGGGATAGAGAGAGAGGAGAAAGAGGAGAGAGAGTGTGTGTGAGAGACAGAGAGTGTGTGCGAGAAAATGAGAGAGTGAGTTAAAGCGAGAGTGAGAGAGAGAGAGGGGGAGAGAGCGAGTGTGTGTGTGTGAGAGAGATAGAGAGAGTGAGAGTAAGAGAGATAGAGAGAGTGAGAGTGAGAGTTAGAGAGAGAGAGCTTGAGAGAGAAAGATTGAGAGTGTGTGTGTGTGTGTGTGTGTGTGTAAGAAAATGAGAGAGTGAGAGTAAGAGAGATAGAGAGAGTGAGAGTTAGAGAGAGAGAGCTTGAGAGAGAAAGATTGAGAGTGTGTGTGTGTGTGTAAGAAAATGAGAGAGTGAGAGAGAGTGGGAGTGATAGAGAAAAAGTGGGAGTGAGAGAGAGTGAGAGAGAGAGATAGAGAAAGAGAGGCTGGGTGAACGAGAGTGGGAGAGAGAGAGAAAAACAAGCGAGAAAATAGGGAGAGTATGTGAGAGAGTGAGTGAGAGAGAGTAAGGGAGAGTGAGAGAATGAGAGAGAAAGAGCGAGAGAGAGGGAGAAAAGGAGAGAGAGTGTGTGTGTGTAAGTGAGAGAGCGAGAGAGTAGAGAGAGAGAGCGAGAAAATGAGAGAATGAGAGAGAATGAGGGAGTGAGAGAGAAAGATTGAGAGAGTGAGAGAGAAAGAGAAAATAAGAGAGTGGGAGAGAGAGGGAGAGGGAGAGGGAAAGAGAGAGGAAAAGAGTGAGAAAATGAGAGAGCGAGAGAAAGGAGAGAGTGTGGGAGTGTGAGAGAAGGACTGATAGAGAGATAGAGAGAGGGAGAGAAAGGGAGGTAGAGAGAACGAGAGTGGGAGAGAGAACAAGAGAGAGAATGAGAGAGAGGGAGAGGGTGAGAGAGAGTGGGAGTGGGAGAGAGGGTGAGAGAGATAGATAGTGAGAGAGAGACAGAGAGGGAGAGAGTGGGAAAGAGAACAAGAGTGGGAGAAAGACAGAGAGGGAGAGAGTAGGAAAGAGAATAAGAGTGAGAGAGAGACAGAGAGGGAGAGAGAGACAGAGAGGGAGAGAGAGAGACTGAGAATAGAGAAAGACATAAAGAGAAATTGAGCGTGATAGGGAGAGAGAGAGAGTGAGTGAGTGAGAGTGAGAGAGAGAGTGTGTGGGAGAGAGAGCGAGTGAGAAAGAGAGAGAGTGAGAGAGAAAAAGAGAGCGAGTGAGAAAGAGAGAGAATGAGAGAGAGAGTGACTGAGAAAAAGAGAGACACTAAGAAAAAGAAAGAGACATAGAGAGAAATAGAGAGAGATAGGGAGAGAGAGAGATAGAGAGAGAGTGTGGGAGAGAGAAAGCTAGAGAGAGAGTGTGGGAGAGAGAGAGTGTGTGGGATAGAGAGAGTGAGAGAGAGAGAGAGTGGGAGAGAGAGAGTGAGGGAGAGAGAGTTTGAGAGAGACAGAGAGAGAGAGAGAGAAAGGGAGAGAAAAAGGGAACGAGAGAGAGTGTGTGGGAAATCGAGAGTGCGAGTAAGAGTGAAAGTGAGAGTGAGATAGAGAGAGTGTGGAAGAGAGAGAGAAAATGTGAGAGAGAGGGAGACGGAATGAGAGTAGGAGAGGGATAGTGAGTGAGAGAGAGAGCGAGAGAGAGAGAGATTAAGAAAATGACAGAGCGAAATAGAGTGAGTTTGAGAGAGAGTGAGAGAGAGAGAGAATGAGAGAGAGTGTGTGGGGGGGAGAGAGAGTGAGTGACTGAGTGAGATAGAAAGATAGAGAGAGAATGAGTGAGGAATAGAGGGAGGGGGGAGAGCGAGAGAGAGAGAGCAACAGAGAGAGAGAGAGCAAGAGAGTGAGAGAGAGAGAGAGCAAGAGAGAGAGAGAGAGCAAGAGAGAGAGAGAGTGAACGAGGAAGGGAGAGAGAGAGGGAGGGAGAACGAGAGAGAGAGGGAGAACGAGAGAGAGAGATCGAATGAGAGAGAGAGTGAGAAAACTTAAGAGCGAGGGAAAGAGTGAAGGTGATAGGGAGAGAGGGTGAGAGAGAATGAGGGAGAGTGAGAGAGAGGGAGTGAGAGAGAGTGGGAGTGAGAGAGAATGAGGGAGAGTGGGTGAGAGAGAGAGTGAGAGAGAGTGGGAGTGAGAGAGAGAATGAGAGAGGGAGAGAGAAAGAGAGAAAGAGAGGGAGAGAGAGGGAGAGTGAGAGAGAAAGAGAGATAGAGAAATTGAGAAAGAGAGAGAGTGTGTGTGAGTGAGAGAGAGAGAGCTGAGAGAGAGAGTGAGATAAATCAAGAAAGCGATAAAGAGTGAGAGTGAGAGCGAGATAGAGACAGAGGGCGTGTGTGTGAGAGAAAGGGAGGGACAGAAAACAAGAGTGAGAGAGAGAGAGTTTGAGAATATGAGAGAGGAAAAGAGAGTGAGGTTGAGACAGGGAGACAGAGAGTGAGTGAGAGAGAGTGAGAGAGTGTGAGAGAGAGTGAGTGAAAGGGTGTGAGAGAGAGAGCGTGTGTGTGTGAGATAAAGAGAGAGTGTACGAGTGAGAGAGAGAGTGAGCGAGTGAGAGAAACACAGAGAGAGAGAATGATTGAGGGGGAGAGAACGTGAGTGTGAGAGAGAGAGCTGGGGAGAGAGAATGATTGAGGGAGAGAGAGAGGAAGAGAGGGAGGGAAGGGAGAGAGAGTGCGAGAGAGTGAGAGAATGAGAGAGAGAGAGGAAGATAGATAGAGAATGAGAGAGAGAGGAAGATAGATAGAGAATGAGAGAGAGAGGAAGATAGAGGTAGAGAGAGGGAGTGAGGATGAGAGTGAGAGAGAGAGAGGGAGAGAGAGATTGAGAAAATGTGAGAGCGAGAGAGAGAATGAGAGTGAGAGAGAGAGAGGGCGAGAGAGTGAGAGAGATAGGGAGAGAGGGCGAGAGAGTGAGAGAGATAAAGAGAATGAGAGAGAGGGTGCGAGAGAGAGTGAGAGAGAGTGAGCTAGTGAGAGAGAGATAGAGAGAATGAGTGAGGGATAGAGGGATGGGGAGAGCGAGAGAGAAAGAGAGCAACAGAGAGAGAGAGAGCAAGAGAGAGAGAGTGAATGAGAGAGAGAGAGGAAAGAAGAGAGAGAGTGAGAGAAAGAGAGGGAGGGAGTATGAGTAAGAGAGAGAGATAGGGAGGGAGAGAGAGTGAGAAAACGTGAGAGCGAGGGAAAGAGTGATAGTGAGAGAGAGGGGGGATAGAGAGATAGAGATGGAGAGCGAGAGAGTGAAAAAGATAGATAGAAAGAGAGAGAGAAGGGGTGACAGAGAATGAGGGAGAGTGAGTGAGAGAGAGTGAGAGAGAGAGTGGGAGTGAGAGAAAGAATGAAAGAAAGAGGGGGAGAGAAAGAGACGGAGAGTGAGGATATGAGAAAGCGACAAAGAGTGAGAGTGAGAGAGAAAGAGAGACAGAGAGATTGAGAAAGAGAGAGAGTGTGAGAGAGAGTGAGTGTAAGAGTGAGAAGAGTGTGAGAGTGGGAGTTAGAGTGAGAGAGAGAGAGAGTGAGAGAGAGAGTGAGAGAGTGATAAATCAAGAAAGTGATCAAGAGTGAGATTGAGAGGGAGGTAGAGAGAGAGGGCGTGTGTGTTAGAGAAAGAGAAGGAGAGAGAACGATAGTGGGAGGGAGAGAGTTTAAGAAAATGAGAGAGCAAAAGAGAGTGAGGTTGAGGTAGAGAGAGAGTGAGTGAGAGAGAGTGAGAGAGTGTGAGTCTAAAGGAGTAAACGGGTGTTAGAGAGAGGGCGTGTGTGTGTGAGATACAGAGAGAGAGTGAGTGAGAGCGAGAGTGTGAGAGAAACAGAGAGAGAGAGAATGATTGAGGGAGAGAGAAAGTGAGTGCGAGAGAGAGAGATGGGGAGAGAGAGAATAATTGAGGGAGAGAGAGAGGAAGAGAGGGAGGGAAGAGAGAGAGAGAAAGAGAGAGTGTTAGAATTAGAGATAGGAAGATAGATAGAGAGAGAAAGAGAGCAAGATACATAGAGAGAGTGTGTGTGACAACGAGAGAGAGAGAGGGAGAGAGAGATTGAGAAAACGTGAGAGCGAGAGAGAGTGTGAGAGAGAGATAGGGAGAGAGAGAGCGAGATAGTGAGTGAGATAAAGATAATGAGAGAGAGAGTGCGAGAGAGTGAGAGAGATAGTGGGTGAGTGAGGGAGACAGTATGAGGGAGAGAGAACGAGAGAGAGAATGAGAGAGAAAGAGAGAGAGAGTGCAAGAAAACGTTGTGTGAGAGAGAGATAAAGAGAGAGAGAGAGTGTGAGAATGTGTATGAGAGATAGAGAAAGTGAGAGAGAGAGAGATAGAGAGCGTGAGAAGGGGAGAGAGAGAGAGAAAGATAGAGAGAAAGAGAGAAAGATATAACAAGAGAGAGAGAGAGAGGGAGAGAGGGAGAAAGAGAGAGGGAGAGAGTGACAAAATGAGGGAGAGAGTGAGAAAATGAGAGAGTGAGAGGACTGAGAGAGAGAGTGTGTGGGAGTAAGAGACAGAGTGAGAGAGAGATAGGGAAAGGGCGGGTGAGAGTACGAGAGTGGAAGAAAGAACTAGATTGGGAGTCAGAGAGATTGAGAGAGAGAATGAGAGAGACGGAGAGGGAGAGGGAGAGGGAATGCGAGAGCGAGAGAGAGTGGGAGTGAGAGAGAGTGTGGGAGTGAGAGAGACTGAGAGAGATATTAATTGAGAGAGAGAGAGAGGGTGAGCGAATAAGAGTGGGAGTGAGAGACATAGAGATTGAGAGAGAGAGAGGGTCAGAGAATGAGAGTGGGAGAGAGAACAAGATTGGAGATAGAGAGCGAATGAGAGAGAGAGAGAGAAAGGGAGAGAGAGTGTGGGAGAGTGGGAATATGAGGAGCGACAAAGAGTGAGAGTGAGAGAGCAAAAGAGAGAGAGGGATTGAGAGAGAGAGAGAGAAAGTAAGATAGAGAGAGTGAGATAGTGACGGTGAAAGTGAGGGAGAGAGTGAGAGTGGGAGAGATAGATATAGTGAGAGTGAGAGTGAGAATGAGAGTGGGACAGAGAGACTAAGAGAGAGAGATAGAGAAAGTGAAACAGAGAACGAGAAAGAGAGACTGAGAGAGAGAGATAGAGAAAGAGAAACACAGAATGAGAGAGAGTGTGTGAGAGTGAGAGAGAGGGAGAGTGGGAGAGAGGGAGAGGGAGAAAGAGAGAGATAGAGAAAGAGAAACAGAGAATGAGAGAGAGAGTGTGTGTGTGAGAAATCGAGAGAGTGTGTGTGTGTAAGAGAGAGTGTGAGAGAGGGAAGGAGAGAGAACCAGAGTGGAAGAATGAGAGTAAACGAGAGAGAGAGAGAAGGCGGGAGTGAGAGAGAGAGAGGGTGGGAGTGAGAAAGTGAGAGTGAGAGTGTTTTAGAGTGACAGAGTATGTCTGTCTGAGACAGAGAAAGAGAGTGAGTGAGAGAGAAAGTATGAGTTAGTGAGAGAGAGAGAATGAGTGGGGAAGAGAGAGAAAGGGAGAGAGAGCGGAAGAGGGAGAGAGCAAGAGAGAGAGAAAAGAGAGAGAAAGAGAGGAAGAGAGAGAGGAAGAGAGAGAGAGAATGAGAGTAAGAGTGGGAGGGAGAACGAGAGAGACAGATAGAGAGCGAGAAAGAGTTTGTGTGTGTGAAAGATAGAGAGTGTGAGAATGAGAGAAAGAGAGAGTGAGAAAATGAGAGAGCAAGAGAGAGTGGGAGTGAGAGGGAGAGAGTGGGAGTGAGAAAGAGAGTGTGTGTGTGAGAGAGATAGGGAGAGAGGGGGTTAGATATAGAGAAAGAGAGGGTGATAGAATGAGGGTGGGAGGGAGAGTGAGAGAAGGAGTGTGAGAAAAAATGTGAGAAAACGTGAAAGTGAGAGCGCGAGAGAGAGAGTGAGAGTGAGAGAGAGAGAGTGTGTGTGAGAGAGAGAGAGAGAGAGAAAGAGTCAGAGAGAGTGAGAGAAAGTGAGTGTGAGAGAGAGTGAGTGAGGGTGAGTGAGAGAGAGGCAGAGGGTGAGAGAGTAAGTGAGAGATAGATAGATAGAGAGAGGGAGCGAGAGAGAGTGTGGGGGGAAGAGAGAGTGTGAGAGAGAGATAGAGAGATAAAAGGTAGGAGAACGAGAGTGGGAGAGAGAACTAAATTGGGAGAGAGAGAGGGAGAGAGAAAGAGGGAGAGTGAGAATATGAGAGAGCGAGAGAGAAAGTGTGTCTGAGTGACAGAGAGACAGACCAAGAGTGAGAGAGTGATAGAAAGAGTGGGAGTGAGTGAGTGAGGGAGGGTGAGAGAGAGTGAAAGACAGAGAGAGAGACCGAGAATGAGAGAGTGAGAGAGATATTGAGTGAAAGAGAGTGAGAGAGAAAGAAAGAGTCACTGAGAGAGAGACTGAGTGAGGGTGAGTGAGAGATAGAGATAGAGAGAGAAAGAGAGAGAGATTGATAGCGAGAGTGAGAGAGGGAGAGAGAGTGAGAGAGAGAGAGAGTGAGTGAGTGATACATAGATAGAAAGATAGAGAGAGAGGGAGAGAGGGGGAGAGAGGGGGAGAGAGTGGGAGAGAGGGAGAGAGGGATAGAGAGGAGAGTGACAGAGAGGAGAGAGAGAGAAGGAGAGATTGTGTGAGAGTGAGGGAGAGAATTAGAATGAGAGTGAGAGAATGAGAGAGAGAAAGAAAGAGAGGAAGAGAGACAGTGTGTGCGTGAGTGTGTGTCCGACAGAGAGACTGGGAGTGAGAGAAAGAGAGAGTGTGACAGTGAGAGAGAGAGAGCTTAAGAGTGAGAAAAATTGTGAGAGAGAGAGAAAGAACAAGAGAGAGAGAAAATGTGTGAGCAAGAGAGAATGGGAGTGAGAGAGAGAAAAGAATGAGAGAGAGAGCTAAAGAGAGACAGAGAGAGAGTGGGAGAATGAGAGTGGGAGAGAGAAGGAGAGTATGAGAAAACATGAAAGAAAATGTGAGCGTGAGAGAGTGAGTAAGCGAGAGAGGGTAAGAGAGAGAGAGCAAGAAAATGAGAGAGGGAGTGAGTGTGAGAGAGTGAGAGAGAGTTAAAGACAAAGAGAGTGAGAGAGAATGTGTGTGTGTGTGTGTGAGAGAGATAGAGAGAGAAAAAGATAAAAAGGGAGAGGGAGAGAGAGCGAGAGACTGAGTGACTGAGGGAGATTGAGAGAGAGAGAGACATAGAGAGAGGGAGAGTGGGGGAGAGAGACCGAGAGATAGTGAGTGAGGGATCGATAGATAGAAAGAGAGAGGGAGAGAGAGTGAGACAGGAGAGAGAGAGAGGGGGAGAGAGAGGAGAGAGTGTGAGAGTGAGAGTGAGAGAAAAAGAGAGAGAGTTAGAGTGAGAGAGAGAGCTTGGGAGAGAGAAAGATGGAGAGAGAGCTTGGGAGAGGAAAGATTGAGGGAGAGAGAACACGAGAGAGACAGAGAGTGAGAAAGTAAGAGAGAGTGAGAGAGGGAGAGTGAGTGAGAGAGAGAGAGTGAGACAGGGAGAGAGTGAGAGAGAGTGAGAGACATATAGAGAGAGAGACAGAGAAAGAGAGGGTGAGAGAACGAGAGTGGGAGAGAGTGAGAGAGTGAGTGAGAGAGAGAGTGAGTGAGAGAGAAAGAGTGAGTGAGAGAGAAAGAGTGAGTGAGAGATAGAGAGAGTGAGTGAGTGAGAGACATATAGAGAGATAGAGATAGAGAGTGAGTGAGAGAGATGAGAGAGAGTTAGAGGGAGTGAGAGAATGAGAGAGAGAATGAGATAGAGTGTGAGTGAGAGAGATAGAGAGAGAAAGAGACAGAGAGTGAAAGAGAGTGAGTGAGAGAGAGAGTGAGTGAGGGAGAGTGAGAGAGAGAGAGACAGAAAGAGGGAGAGAGAGTGGAGGAGAGATAGTGAAAGAGAGCCAGAGAGTGAGTGAGGGATAGATAGAAAGATTGAGAAAGAGGGAGAGAGAGAGGGTGAGAGGAGAGAGAGGGTGAGAGGAGAGAGAGGGGAGATGGAGAGAGAGGAGATAGAGGAGAGAGAGATTGAGAGAGAGAGTGAGAAAATGAGAGAGCGAGTTAAGGCGAGAGTGAGAGAGAGAGAGAGTGAGTGTGGGAGAGCGATAGAGAGAGAGGGAGAGATATAGAGTAAGAGAGGGTGAGACAACGAGGGTGGGAGAGAGTGCGAGAAAGAGAGTGTGAGAAAAAGTGCGAGAAAATGTGAAAGTGAGAGAGCGAGAGAGAGTGAGAGTGAGGGAGTGAGGGAGTGAGAGAGAGAGAGTGAGGGGGATAGTGTGTGTGTGTGTGTGTGAGAGAGAGAGAAAGAGAGAGAGAGAGTGTGAGAGAAAGTGAGTTTGAGAGAGAGTGAGTGAGGGTGAGGGAGAGAAAGAGAGAGAGAGTTAGAGAGGGAGAGTGAGAGAAAGTGAGTTTGAGAGAGAGTGAGTGAGGGTGAGTGAGAGGGAGAGAGAGAGAGAGAGAGAGAAAGAGAGAGAGAGAGTGGGAGTGAAACGGAGAGAGTGGGAGTGAGAGAGAGTGGGAGTGAGAGAGAGAGTGGGAGAGAGAGGGAGAGATACAGAGAAAGAGAGGGTGAGAGAACGAGGGAGGGAGAGAGAGTGAGAGAAAGAGAGTGTGAGAAAGAGTTTGAGAAAACGTGAAAGTGAGAGAGCGAGAGAGAGTGAATGTGAGAGAGAGAGTGAGAGAGATAGTGTGTGTGTGTGTGTGTGTGTGTGTGAGAGAGAGAGAGAGAGAGAGAGAGAAAGTGGGACAAAGTAAGTGTGTGAGAGAGTGAGTGAGGGTGAGTGAGAGAGAGAGAGTGAGAGAGAGAGAGAAAGACAGAGAGTGGGAGAGAGAGGGAGAGAGGGAGAGAGCAAAAGAGTGACTGATAGATGTATATAGAGAGAGAGGGAGAGTGGGACAGAGAGGAGAGAGAGATAGTGAAAATGAGAGAGAGAAAGAGGGTGAGAGAATGAGAGAGAAAGAAACATAGAGTGTGTGTGTGTGTGAGAGAGAGAGAGAGAGTGTGTTTGTGAGAGATAAAGAGAGTAAGAGTGAGAGATAGAGAGGGAGTGAGAAAATGAGAGAGCGAAAGAGAGTGGGAGTGAGAGGGAGAGAGTGGCAGTGAGAGAGAGAGTGGGAGAGAGATACAGAGAAAGAGAGAATGAGTGAGGGAGGGGAGAGAGTGTGTGAGAGAGAGAGAGAAAGAGAGACAAAGAAAGAGAGGGTGAGAGAACGAGAGTGGGAGAGAGAGAGAAATAGAGTACGAGATAGCATGCGAGAAAATGTGAGAGTGAGAAAGAGGGTAAGCGAGAGAGAATTAGAGAGAGAGCGAGAAAATGAGAGAGGGAGTGAGAGTGAGAGTGAGATAGAGTTAAAGATAGAGAAAGAGTGAGAGAGAGTGTGTGTGTGTGTGAGAGAGAGAGATAGAGAGTGTGAGAGGGAGGGAGAGAGAGAGTTTGAGAGAGAGATTGAAAGAGATAGAGAGAGATAAAAAGACAAAGAGAGAGAGGGAGAGAGAGTGGTGGAGAGAGAACGAGAGAGAGATTGAGAGAGAGAGAGAGAGATAGAAATAGATAAAAAGACAAAGAGAGAGAGGGGGAGAGATAGTGGGGGAGAGAGAGCGAGAGAGAGAGAGTGAGGGAGGGAGATTGAGAGAGAGAGACAGAGAGAGAGGGAGAGAGAGTGGGGGAGAGAGCGAGAAAAAGTGAGAGAGAGTTAGTGAGGGATCGATAGTTAGAGAGAGGGAAGGTGAGAAAGTGAGGGAGGAGAGAGAGGGAGAGAGGGAGAGAGGGAGAGAGAGGGGATTGAGAGAGGAGAGAGAGTGACAAAATGAGAGAACGAGTGAGAGTGAGAGAGAGAGAGTGTGTGTGTGAGAAAGATAGAGAGAGTGAGAGTGAGAGTGAGAGAGAGAGAAAGAGAGAGAGTGTGACAAAGATAGAGAGAGTGAGAGTGAGAGAAAGAGTGGTAGTGAGAGAGAGGGCTTGGGAGAGAGAAAGATTGAGAGAGAGAGGGAGAGAGAACTCGAGAGAGAGAGAGAAGTAGAAAATGAGAGTGCGAGATAGAGTGAGTGAGAGAGAGTGAAAGGCATACAGAGAGAGAGAGAAAGAGAGGGTGAGAGAATGAGAGTGGGAGAGAGTGAGAGAGAGATTGAGTGAGAGAGAGAGTGAGTGAGAGAGTGAGAATATGAGAGAGAGAGAAAGTGAGAGTAAGGGAGAGAGAGAGTGAGAGAGGGAGATAGAGTGAGAGAGGGAGAGAGAGTGAGAGAGAGTGTGAGTGAGAGAGATAGAGAGAGAGAGAGACAAAGAGAGTGAGAGAGAGAGAGAGATAGAGACAGAGAAAGAGAGATCGAGAGAGAGAGGGAGGGAGAGTGTGGGAGAGAGAGGGAAGGAGAGTGGGGGAGAGAGAGCGAATTAGATAGAAAGATCGAGAGAGAGGGAGAGAGGAGATAGAGGGGGGATGGAGAGAGAGGAGATAGAGGAGAGAGAGAGATTGAGAGAGAGCGATAAAATGAGAGAGCGATAAAATGAGAGAGCGATAAAATGAGAGAGCGAGTCAAAGTGAGAAAATGAGAGAGCGAGTCAAAGCGAGAGTGAGAGAGAGACAAAGAGAAAGAGTGTGAGAGAGGAAGAGAGAGAGAGTGTAAGTGTGTGAGAGAGAGATAGAGAGGGTGAGAATGAGAGAGAGAGAAAGAGAGTGAGAGTGAGAGAGAGAGCTTGAGAGAGAGAAAGATTGAGAGAGAGAGAGAGAGAGAAAAGGAGAGAGAGAGAGAGAGAGAGAGAGAGAGAGTTTATGAGAAAATGAGAGAGTGAGAGAGTTTATGAGAAAATGAGAGAGTGAGAGAGAGTGGGACTGACAAAGAGAAAGTGGGAGTGAGAGAGAGTGAGAGAGAGAGACAACAAAGAGAGGGTGAGAGAACGAGAGTGGGAGAGAGAGAGAAAGTGCGAGAGTGAGAGAGAGAGTGTGTGTGTGAGAGAGATAGAAAGAGTGAGAGGGAGACAGCGAGAGAGGGGGGAGAGAGAGTTATAGAGAGAGACTGATTGAGAGAGATAGAGAAAAAAAGGAGAGAATAAAACAGAGAGAGGGAAAGAGAGAGAAAGAGAGTGAGAAAGAGATAGAGAAAGAGAGGGGGATAGAATGAGATTGGGAGCGAGAACTAGATTGGGAGAGAGAACATCAATGAGAGATAAAGAGAGGGATAGAGAAAGAGGGAGAGTGAGGATACGAGAGAGCGAGAGAGATTTAGAGTGAGTGAGAGAGTGAGTGAGGAGAGTGAAAGAGACAGATAGAGAGAGAGGGGGGCGAGAGCGGGGGAGAGTGAGCGAGAGAGAGTGTGAGAGAGTGAGTGAGGGATAGATAGTTAGAGAGAGAGAGGGAGAGAGAGGGAGAGAGGGAGGGAGAGGAGATAGAGTCGAGAGAATGTGAAAGGCATACAGAGAGAGAGAGAAAGAGAGGGTGAGAGAATGAGAGTGGGAGAGAGTGAGAGAGAGATTGAGTGAGAGAGAGAGAGTGAGTGAGAGAGTGAGAATATGAGAGAGAGAGAAAGTGAGAGTAAGGGAGAGAGAGAGTGAGAGAGGGAGATAGAGTGAGAGAGGGAGAGAGAGTGAGAGAGAGTGTGAGTGAGAGAGATAGAGAGAGACAGAGACAAAGAGAGTGAGAGAGAGAGAAAGATAGAGACAGAGAAAGAGAGATCGAGAGAGAGAGGGAGGGAGAGTGTGGGAGAGAGAGGGAAGGAGAGTGGGGGAGAGAGAGCGAATTAGATAGAAAGATCGAGCGAGAGGGAAAGAGGAGATAGAGGGGGGATGGAGAGAGAGGAAATAGAGGAGAGAGAGAGAGATTGAGAGAGAGCGATAAAATGAGAGAGCGATAAAATGAGAGAGCGAGTCAAAGTGAGAAAATGAGAGAGCGAGTCAAAGCGAGAGTGAGAGAGAGACAAAGAGAAAGAGTGTGAGAGAGGAAGAGAGAGAGTGTAAGTGTGTGAGAGAGAGAGATAGAGAGGGTGAGAATGAGAGAGAGAGAGAAAGAGAGTGAGAGTGAGAGAGAGAGCTTGAGAGAGAGAAAGATTGAGAGAGAGAGAAAAGGAGAGAGAGAGAGAGAGAGTTTATGAGAAAATGAGAGAGTGAGAGAGAGTGGGACTGACAAAGAGAAAGTGGGAGTGAGAGAGAGTGAGAGAGAGAGACAACAAAGAGAGGGTGAGAGAACGAGAGTGGGAGAGAGAGAGAAAGTGTGAGAGTGAGAGAGAGAGTGTGTGTGTGAGAGAGATAGAAAGAGTGAGAGGGAGACAGCGAGAGAGGGGGGAGAGAGAGTTATAGAGAGAGACTGATTGAGAGAGATAGAGAAAAAAGGAGAGAATAAAACAGAGAGAGAGGGAGTGAGAGAGGGAAAGAGAGAGAAAGAGAGTGAGAAAGAGAGGGGGATAGAATGAGATTGGGAGCGAGAACTAGATTGGGAGAGAGAACATCGATGAGAGATAAAGAGAGGGATAGAGAAAGAGGGAGAGTGAGGATACGAGAGAGCGAGAGAGATTTAGAGTGAATGAGAGAGTGAGTGAGGAGAGTGAAAGAGACAGATAGAGAGAGAGGGGGGAGAGCGGGGGAGAGTGAGCGAGAGAGAGTGTGAGAGAGTGAGTGAGGGATAGATAGTTAGAGAGAGAGAGGGAGAGAGAGGGAGAGAGGGAGGGAGAGGAGAGAGAGTCGAGAGAGAGAATATGTGTGTGAGAGATGGAGAGAGTGAGAGTTTTAGAGAGAGCTTGAGGGAGAGAAAGATTGAGGGACAGAGAGGGAACAATAGAGAGTGAGGGAGAGAGAGATACATAGAGAGAGAAAGTGAGAGAGAGAGAGGGGGAGAGAGGAGAGAGAGGGAGAGAGAGGGAGAGAGGAGGGAGAGGGAAAGAGGGATAGAGAGGAGAGAGAGTGTGTGGGAAAATGAGAGAGCGAGTGAAAGTGATGGTGAGAGAGTGAGAGAGAGAGAAAGAGAGAGAGAAAAGAGAGAGAGGAAGAGAGAGAGAGATACAGTGTGTGTGTGTGTGTGAGAGAGAGAGATAGAGAGAGTGAGAGCGAGAGAAAGAGAGAGAGTGAGAGCGAGAGAAAGAGAGCTTGAGAGAGAAAGATTTAGTGAGAGAGGACAAGAGAGTGAGAGTGAGAAAATGAGAGACCAAGAGAGACTGGGAGTGAGAGATACAAAGTGGGAGTGAGCGAGAGTGAGAGAGAGAGATAGAGAGAGAAAGAGAGATAGACAACATGAGAGCAACAGAGAGAGGAAGTGAGAGAGAGGTTGAGAGAGAGGAAGGGAGGGAGAGACCAAGAGGGCGAGAGAGTGAGAGAAGGAGAGAGATAGGAATGAGAGAAAGAGAAGGAGGGAGAACGCGAGAGAGAGAGAGGGGGAGAGAGGGAGAGAGAGAGAAAGTGCCAGAGAGAGATTGAGAAAATGTGAGAGCGAGATAGAGTGTGAGAATGAGTGAGAGTGATAGAGAGAGAGAAAGCGAGAGAGTGAGAGAGAAGAGTATGAGAGAGAGTGTGTGTGAGAGCGAGAGAGAGTGAGTGAGAGAGAATGAGGGAGAGTGAGAGAGAGAGAGAGCGTGAGTGACGGAGAAAGAATGATAGAGAGAGAACGAGAGAGAAAGAGAGAGAGGCTGCAAGAAAATGTGGAGTGAGAGAGAGTAAGAGAGATCGAGAGAGAGGGGAGAGTGAGAGCGAAAGAGAGAGGAGAGAGAGTGAGAGAGAAAATGAGGGAGTGAGTGAGAGATAAAGAGAGAGAGATAAAGAGAGAGTGTGAGAGAGAGAATGTTTATGAGGGATAGAGCGAGTGAGACTGAGAGAGAGATAGAGAGAGGGAGAGGGAGAGGGAGAGTTTGAGAGAGAGAAAAAGATAGAAAGAAAGAGAGAACAAGAGAGGGGGAGGGGGAGAGAGAGGAAAAGAGAGAGGGAGAGAGTGAGAAAATGAGAGAGCGAGAGGAGTGAGAGAGAATGGGAGTGAGAGAGATTGGGAGTGAGAGAGAGTGTGTGAGAGAGATAGGGAAAGAGAGGGTGAGAGAACGAGAGTGGGAGAGAGAAATTGATTGGGAGAGAGAGAGACAGAGAGGGATAATGAGAGAGAGGGAGAGGGAGAGGGAGAGAGTGAGAAAATGTTAGAGTGAGAGAGAGTGGGAGTGAGAAAGAGAGTGGTAATGAGAGAGACTGAGAGAGATAGAGATTGAGAAAGAGAGAGAGGGTGAGGGAATAAGAGTGGGATTGAGAGAGAGAGTGGGAGTGAGAGAGATAGAGATTGAGAGAGAGAGAGGGTGAGAGAATTAGAGTGGGAAGGAGAACAAGAGTTGGAGATAGAGAGAGAATGTGAGAGAGAGAGAAAGGGAGAGAGAGGGGGACAGTGAGAATATGAGAGAGTGACAACGAGTGAGAGAGGGGGAGAGAGCGAAAGAGAGAGAGGGACAGAAAAAGAGAGAGAGAGAAAGAGAGAGAAAGTGTGTGTGTGTGAGAGTGATAGTGTGAGAGAGAGAGAGATAGAGTGAGAGTGAGAGTGGGAGTGGGAGAGAGAGAGAGTGAGAGAGAGAGATTGAGAAAGAAAAAGAGAAATTGAAAATGAGAGGGAGAGAGAAAAAGAGTGAGGGAGAAATCGAGAGAGTGAGAAATTGTGAGAGTGAGAGCGAGATAGAAAGAGAGTGTGTGTGTAAGAGAGAGAGTTTGAGAGAGAGAGGGAGAGAGAACCAGAATGGAAGAGGGAGAGTGAATAAGAGAGTGAGAGGGCGGGAGTGAGAGAGTGTGAGACAGAGTGAGAGAGTTAGAAAGTGTCTGGCTGAGACAGAGAGAGAGAGGGTTAGTGAGTGAGAGAGAGAGAGTATGAGTGAGTGAGAGAGAGATGGAGAGAGAGACAGAATGAGTGGGGAAGAGAGAGCGGGAGAGAGAGTGAGAGAGGGAGGGAGCGCAAGAGAGAGAGAGCGAGAGAGAGAGAGGATGAGAGAAAGAGAGGGAGGGAGAATGAGAGAGCGAGAGAGTGAGAGTGAGAGGTTGAGAGAAAGAGAGGGAGAGTGTGAGAGAGTGAGAGAGATTGAAAGAGAGAGAGAAAGAGAGTGAGAGAGTGAGAGAGAATGAGTGAGTGAGATAGTGGGTGTGAGAGAGATAGAGAGAGTGAGAGGGAGAGAGAGTGATAGGAAGAAAGAGAGAGTTAGAGAGAGAGAAATCAAGATGGAGAGAGAGAGAGGGAGAGGGAAAGGGAGAGAAAGAGAGTGAGAGAAAGATAGAAAAAGAGAGGGTGAGAGAACGAGAGTGGGAGCGAGAACTAGATTGGGAGAGAGAACATCAGTGAGAGAGAAATAGAGGGAGAGAGAAAGAGGGAGAGTGAGGATACGAGAGAGTGAGAGAGATTCAGAGTGAGAGAGTGTGAGAAAGAGAGTGGATGAGAGAGATAGTGGGTGTGAGAGAGAGAGAGTGAAAAAGAGTTAGAGAGAGTGTGTGTGATAAAAGTGTGTTTGACAAAGATTGAGTGAGGGTGAGCGAGAGAGAGAGAGAGAGTAAGGGAGAGAGTGTGTGGGAGAGAGAGGGGGAGGGAGAGCGAGAGAGAGTGAGAAAGAGTAAGTGAGAGATAGGAGAGAGAGAGGGAGAGAGGGAAAGAGAGGAGAGAGAGAGGAGAGAGAGAGTGAGAAAATGAGAGACCGAGTGAAAGTGAGAGTGAGAGAGAGATAGAGAAAGAGAGAGAGAGAGAGAGAGTAAGAGAGAGAGTGTGTGTGTGAGTGATAGAGAGATTGAGAGTGAGAGAGAGATAGAGAGAGTGAGAGGCAGAGAGAGAATTTGAGAGAGAGAGAGAGAAAGAGAAATAAAGACAGAGAGTGAAAGAGAGAACAAGAGAGAGGGGGAGAGAGGGAAAGAGAGAGGGAGAGTGTGAGAAAATGAGAGAGCGAGAGGAGTGAGAGAGATAGAGAGAGATATGGAAAGAGAGGGTGAGAGAATGAGAGTGCATGAGAGAACTAGATTGGGAGCGAGATAGAGAGGGAGAATGAGATAGAGGGAGAGGGAGAGGGAGAGAGTGAGAAACTGTGAGAGCGAGAGAGAGTGGGACTGAGAGAGAGTGTGGGAATGAGAGATAGAGAGAGTGAGAGAGTGAGAGATAGAGAGAGTGAGAGAGTGAGAGAGTGAGAGAGTGAGAGAGTGAGAGAGTGAGAGAGTGAGAGAGAGGGGGAGAGAGATAGAGAGAGCGAGAGCGGGGGAAAGAGAGATAGAGAGAAAGCAACGTAGAGAGAAAGACAGACCGAGAGAGGGAGAGAGTGCGAGACTATGAGAGAGAGAGATCGAGAGAGAAAGTGAATGAGAGAGGGAGAGTAAGAAGGAGAGCGAGAGAACGTGAGCCAGAGAGAGTGAGTGAGAGAGAATGGGGGGAGAGATAGATAGAGAGAGAAAGAGAGGGAGAGAGAATGAGAGAGATATAGGGAGAGAAAGATAGAGAGACAGTGACCTTGAGAGAGAGACAGAGAGAGTGATGGAGAGATAGTGAAAGACTGTGAGAGGGAGAGTGGGAGAGAAAGAGAGAGAGAGTAGGAGAGAAAGAAAGAGAGAGAAAGAGGGGGGGGGACAGAGAGCAATAAAGTGAGAGTGAGTGAGAGAGTGAGAGAGAGAGAGTGAGAGAGAGAGTGAGAGAGAGAGTGAGAGAGAGAGTGAGAGAGAGAGTGAGAGAGAATGGGAGAGTGAGAGAGAGAATGGGGGAGAGAGAGATAGAGAGAGAGAGTGAGAGACTATGAGAGGGAGAGTGAGAGAGAAAGAGGGAGAGAAAGAGAGAAAGAAAGAGAGAGAGAGGGAGAGAGAGTGAAAGTGGGAGAGAGTAAGAGCGTGAGTGAAAGGGAGAGAGAGATGAATAGAGAGACATGGAGAGCAAGAGAGAGATAGAGATAGAGAGATGGTGAAAGTGAGGGGGAAAGAGAGCGAGAGACAGAGAGCGAGAGAGCAAGAGAGTGAGAGAGAGACAGTGAGAGAGAGAGTGAGAGAGGGAGAGAGAGAGAGGGAGTTAGAAAAGGAGAGTGAGGAAAGAGAGAGTGAGAGCTAGAGAGAGATAGGGATAGAGAGAGTTAGAAAGAGAAAGGGAAGGTGAGCGGAAGGGGGAGGGAGAGATAGAGAGTGGGTGAGAGAGTGGGAGATAGATAAAGTGAGACTGGGTCAGAGAGAGGGAGATAGAGAGAGGGAGATAGAGAGAGAGAGCTAGGGAGAGAAAGAGAGGGTGCGCCAAAGGAGAAAGAGAGAGAGTAAGAAATAGTGAGAGAGTGAGAGAGAAAGAGAGAGAGAAACTGAGAGAGCGAGAGATAGAGAGAAACTGAGATAGAGAGAGGGGAGAGAGAGAGTTAAAGAGAGAAAGAGAGAGTGGGCGAGAGGAGAAAGAGAGGGAGATAGTAAGAGACAGTAAGAGAGAGCGGGGGAGGAAGAGAGAGAGAAAGAGAAAGAGAGAGGGGAAAGAGAGTGAGAGAGAGAGAGTGAGAGAGAGAGAGAGAGAGAGTGAGTGAGAGAGTGAGAGCGAGAGAGAGCGAGAGTGACAGAGAGAGCGATAGTTAGAAAGAGAAAGAGAAGGTGGGTGAAAGGAGAAGAGAGAGTAAGAGACTGTGAGAGAGCAATACCGAGTGAGAGATAGATAAAGCGAGACTGGGTGAGAGAGTGAGAGATAGACAAAGTGATAGAATGGGGGAGATAGAGAGTTAGAGAGAGAAAGAGAGGGTGGGTAAGAAGAGAAAGAGAGAGAGTAAGAGACAACGAGAGAGAGAGAGAGAGAAAGAAAGAGAGAGAGAGAGAGTGAGAGAGCAAGAGAGAGAGAGAGAGAGAAAGAAAGAGAGAGAGAGAGTGAGAGAGCAAGAGAGTGAGTGAGAGAGAGTGAGTGAGAGTTGGAGAGAGAGAGTGAGAGAGAGGGAGAGTGACAGAGAGAGAGAGTTAGGGAGAGGGAGGGATAGAGAGAGAGAGTTAGAAAGAGAAAGAGAAGGTGAACGAAAGGAGAAAGAGAAAATGAGAGACTGTGAGAGAGCAACAGAGAGTGAGAGTGGGTGAGAGAGTGAGAGATAGATAGAGTGAGTCTGGGTGAGAGAGTGAGAGATAGACAGAGTGAGAGAATGGGGGAGAGAGAGAGCGAGAAAATGAGAGAGCAAGAAAGAGTGAGTGTGAAAGAGAGTGAGAGAGAGAGAATTAAAGAGATAGAGTAAGAGAGTGTGATAGAGAGCGAGAGAGAGAGAGAGAGGGAGTGAGAGAGAATGGGATAGTGAGTCAGAGCGAGAAAAAGAGAGAACCATAGAGAGTGAGAATGAATGAGATAGTGAGAGAGAGATAGAGAAAGAGAGAGAGCGAAAGATTATGAAAGAGGAAATGGGAGAGAGAAAGAGAGAGAAAGAGAGAGAAAGAGAGAAAGAGAGAGAGAGTGAGAGAGTGAGAGAGAGAGAAAGAGAAAGTTAGAGAGAGAAAGAGAGGGCGAGCAAAAGGGGAAAAAGAGAGAGTGAGAGATAGTGAGAGAGGGAGAGAGAAAGAGAGAGACAGAGAGAAAGAGAGAAAGAAAAAGAGAGAGTGAAAGTGGGAGAGAGTAGGAGTGTGAGTGAAAGGGAGAGAGAGATGAATATAGTGAGATGGATAGTATGAGGGAAAGATAGAGATAGAGAGATGGTAAAAGTGAAGGGGAAAGAGAGCGAGAGACAGAGAGAGCGAGAGAGCAAGAAAGTAAGAGAGAGAGAGAGAGAGAGAGTATGTGAGAGAGAGAGTGAGAGAGAGTGTGTGAGAGGGTGAGAGAGGGGGAGTTAGAAAGGGAGAATGGTGAGAGAGATAAGGATAGAGAGAGTTAGAAAGAGAAAGGGAAGGTGAGCGAAAGGGGGAGAGAGAGATAGAGAGAGTGGGTGAGAGAGTGGGAGAATGGGGGAGAGAGTGTGAGAAAATGGGAGAACAAAAAAGAGTGAGAGTAAGAGAGAGTGAGAGTGAGTGAGTGAGAGAAAAAGAGAGAATTAGAGAGATAGAGTAAGAGAGTGTGAGAGAGAACGAGATAGAGAGATAGAGAGAGAGAGAATGGGAGAGAGAGTGAGAGCGAGAAAAAGAGAGAGCAATAGAGAGTGAGAGTGAATGAGATTGTGAGAGAGCGATAGGAAAGAGAGAGAGTGGGAGAATGAGAGAGAGAAAGAGAGAGAGTGAGAGAGGGAAAGAGAGTGGAAGACTGTGAGAAAGAGCGAGAGAGAGGGAGATAGAGAGAGAGAGTTAGAGAGAGAAGGGAGGGCTTGTGAAAGGAGAAAGAGAGAGTAAGAGATAGTGAGAGAGCGAGAGAGAAAGAGAGAGAGGGAGACTGAGAGAGCGAGAGATAGAGAGAAACTGAGATAGAGATAGAGGGAGAGAGAGGGTGGGCGAGTGGAGAAAGAGAGAGTAAGCGACAGTGAGAGAGAGAGCGGGGGAGGAAGAGAGACGGAAAGAGAATGAGAAAGGGGGAAGAGACTGAGAGAGAGGGGGGAGAGACAGAAAGACAGAGCAAGAGAGTGAGAGAGAGAGTGAGAGAGTGAGAGCGAGAGAGATGGAGAGTGACAGAGAGCGATAATGAGAAGGAGAAAAAAAGAGTAAGAGACTGTGGGAGAGGAATAGAGAGTGAGAGTGGATGAGAGAGTGAGAGAGTGATAAAGTGAGACTGGGTGAGAGAGTGAGAGATAGACAAAGTGAGAGATTGAGGGAGAGAGAGAGTTAGAGTGAGAAAGAGAAGGTGGACGAGAAGAGAAAGAGAGAGAGTAAGAGACAGTGAGAGAGAGAGAGTGGGGGAGGAAGAGAGAGTGGGGGAGGAAGAGAGAGAGAAAGAGGGAGGAAGAGAGCGAGAGAGAGAGAGAGTGAGTGCGAGAGAGAGAGAGTGAGAGAGCAAGAGAGTGAGTGAGAGAGAGGGAGAGGGAGAGTAACAGAGAGATAGAGTGACAGTGTGAGAGAGAGAGTGAGAGAGAGGGAGAGTGACAGAGTGAGAGAGGGAGTGAGAGAGAGAAAAAGAGAGAGGGATAGAGAGAGTTAGAAAGAGAAAGAGAAGGTGAGCGAAAGGAGAAAGAGAGAGTAAGAGACTGTGAGAGAGCAACATAGAGTGAGAGTGGGTGAGAGAGTGGGAGATAGATAGAGTGAGAGTGGGTGAGAGAGTGAGAGATAGATAGAGTGAGAGATTGGGGAGAGAGAGAGCGAGAAAATGAGAGAGCAAGAAAGAGTGAGAGAGAGAGTGTGAGAAAGAGAAAAAGAGAGAATTAAAGAGATAGAGTAAGAGAGTGTGTGAGAGAGTGAGATAGAGAGAGAGAGTGTGTGTGAGAGAATGGGAGAGAGAGTGAGAGCGAGAAAAAGAGAGAGCAATAGAGAGTTAGAGTGAATGAGATGGTGAGAGAGAGAGAGAGAAAGAGAGAAGGAGTGGGAGAGAAAGAAAGAGAGAATGGGAGAGAGAAAGAGAAAGAAAGAGAGAAAGAGAGGGAGAGAGAGGGAGAGAGAGAGTGAAAGACTGTGAGAGAGAGAGAGAGAGTGAGAGAGAGTGTGTGTGTGTGTGTGAGTGAGAGAGACAGAGAAAGAGAGAGAGAGAATGGGTAGGAGAGAGAGTAAGAGAAAGAGAGAGAGGGGGGAAGGCAAAGAGGGTGAGAGATAGAGGGAAACTGAGATAGAGAGATATAGAGGGAGAGAGAGAGTCAGAGAGAAAGAAAGGGTGGGCGAGAGGAGAAAGAGAGAGAGTGAGGGACAGTGTGAGAGAGAGAGAGCGAGAGAGGAAGAGAGAGATAAAGAGAGAGAGTAAGAGAAAGAGAGAGAGGGGGGAAAGAGAGTGACTGAGGGGGAGTGGGAGAGAGAGAGAGACAGAGCAAGAGAGTGAGAGAGTGTGAGTGGGAGAGATAGTACGAGAAAAGATAGAGTAATAGAGACTGAGAGTGAGTGAGTGAGAGAGAGAGTGTGAGAGAGAGAGAGAGAATGGGAGAAGGATAGAGAGAAAATGAGAGTGAGAGTGAGAGAGTGAGAGAGAGAGAGTTAGAGAGGGAGAGAGAGATAGAGAGAGTGAGAGAGTGAGAGAGAGAGAGTTAGAGAGGGAGAGTGATAGAAAGAGCGAGGGCGAAGAAAAGGTGAGCGAAAGGAAAAAGCCAGAGAGTGTGAGAGAGAAAGAGAGATCAAACGAGAGAAAGAGATAGAGAGAGGGAGAGATAGAGAGAGTGAGAGAGAGTGTGTGTGTGTGTGTGTGTGTGTGTCTGTAAGAGAGAGAGAGTGAGAGTCAAATAATAAAGGAGAGAGAGTGAGAGAGTGTGTGTGAGTGAAAGGGAGAACAGAGAGAGAGAGAATCTAAGAGAGAGAGAAAAAGATAGAGAGAGTGAAAGAGAGTGGGAGAATGAGGGAGAGAGAGTGAGAGAGCGAGAAAATGAGAGAGCAACAGAGAGTGAGAGTCGGTGAGAGAGTGAGAGAGAGATAGAGAGACAGTGAAAGGGAGAGAGCGTGATAGAGAGGGAGAATGATCGAGAGAGTGAGAGCTAGAAAGAGAGAATTAGAGAAAGAAATAGAGGATGAGCGAGGAGAAAAAGAAAGAGTAAGAGACAATGAGAAAGTGCGAGAGAGAGAGAGAGAGAAAATGAGAAAGAGAGAGGGAGTAAGTGAGAAGGAGAGAATGATAGAGAGGGAGAGTGATAGAGAGAGATTGAGAGAGAAAGAGAAAGAGAGGAGAGAATGGGAGAAGGATGTAGAGAAAGTGAGAGCGAACATGAGAGAGAGTGAGAGTGTGTGTGAAAGAGAGAGAGAGTGAAAGAGAGATTGAGAGAGTGAGAAAGTGAGAAAGTGAAAGAGAGAAAGAGATAGAGAGAAAGTGCAATAGATAGAGTGAGAGTGAGAGAATGAAAGAGAGAGAGTGAGAGAGAGAATGTGTGTGTGAGTAAAAGGGAGGGGACAGAGAGAGAGAGAGAGAGTGTGAGAGAATGAGAGAGAGTGTGTAAGAGAATGGGAGAGAAAGAGTTAGAGTGAGTGAGAGAGATAAAGAGACAGTGAGAGAGAGAGGGTGGTAGAGAGGGAGATTGATAGAGAGTGCTAGAGAGAGAAACAGAAAGACTAAAAGACAGTGAGAATCAGAGCGAGAGAAAAAGAGAGAGAGAGAAACAGAGAGAGAGAAAGAGAGATAGAGAGGGTGAGTTAGAGGAACAGAATGATAAAGAGGGAGAGTGGTAGAGAGAGAGTGCTAGAGAGAGAAAGATAAAGAAGGGGAGAGAGTTAGAGAAAGAAAAAGAGGGTGGGCGAGAGGAAAAATAGAGAGTGTAAGAGACAGTGAGAGAGAAAATGAGAAAGAGAGAGAGAGAGAGAGAGAGAGAGAGAGAGATAGAAAGTGTGTGTGTGTGAGGGAGAGAATAATAGAGAGGAAGCATGATAGAGAGAGAGAGAGAGTTAGAGAGAAACAAAGGGTGAGCAAGAGGTGAAAGAAAGAGAGAGTTAGAGAGAGAGTGACAAGGAGAGTGAGAGCTAGAGAGTGAAGGAGTGAGTTAGAAAGAGAAACTGAAAGTGAGCGAAAGGAGAAAGAGAGAGAGTAAGAGAGAAAGAGAGAAATAGATAGAGAGAGTGCGAGAGAGAGTGAAAGTGAGAGAATGAAAGAGAGAGAGTGAGAGAGTGTGTGTGTGTGAGTAAAAGGGAGGGCACAGAGAGAGAGAGTGAGAGAGAGTGTGTGAGTGAAAGGGAGGGGACAAAGAGAATGAGGGAGAGTGTGTGAGAGAATGGGAAAGAAAGAGTAAGAGAGAAAGTGTGTGGGTGAGAGAGTGAGAGAGATAGAGAGACAGTGAGAGAGAGGGTGGTAGAGACGGAGATTGATAGAGAGAGTGCTAGAGAGAGAGAAAATAGAGAGAGAGAGAAAAAGACTAAGAGATAGTGAGAGAGAGCGAGAGAGAGAGAGTGAGAGTGAGAGAATGAAAGAGAGAGAGTGAGAGAGAGGGTGTGTGAGTAAAAGGGAGGGGGCAAAGAGAGAGAGTGTGTGAGAGAGAATGGGAGAGAAAGAGTAAGAGAGAGAGTGGGTGAGAGAGTGAGAGAGATAGAGAGACAGTGAGAGAGAGGGCGGTAGAGAGGGAGATTGATAGAGAGAGTGTGTGAAAGAGAGAAATAGAGAGAGAAAGAAAAAGACTATGAGATAGTGAGAGAGAGAGCGAGAGAGAAAGAGAGAGAGAGAGAGAAACATAGAGAGAAAGAGTGATAGATAAGGTGAGTTAGAGGGAGAGAACGATAGAGAGGGGGAGTGATAAAGAAAGAGAGAGAGAAAGAGAGGGAGAGAGTTAGAGAGAAAAAGAGAGGGTGAGTGAGAGGAAAAATAGAGAGTGTAAGAGACAGTGAAAGAGAGAGCGAGAAAGAAAAAGAGAGAGTGTGTGTGTGAGAGAGAGGGAGAGAATGATAGGGAGAGAGAGTGAGAGCTAGAGAGAGACAAAGACAGAGAGAGGGAGTTAGAGAGAAAGAAAGGGTGAGCGAGAGGCGAAAGAGAGAGAGTAAGACACAGTGAGAGAGAGAGAGCGAGAGAGAATGAGAGACTTAGAGAGAAAGAGAATCAGAGAGAGTGTGAGAGTGAGAGAGAGAGTGGGAGTGAGAGAATAATAGAGAGTGTGTGTGAGAAAATGGGAGAGAAAGAGTAAGAGAGAGAGATAGCGAGAAAATGAGATAGCAACAGAGAGTTAGAGTGGGTGAGAGAGTGGAGATAGATAGAGGAGAGAATGGGGGGAAATAGCGAGAATATGAGAGGGCAAGAAAGAATGAGAGTGAGTGTGAGGGAGAAATGGAGAGAATTAGAGTGAGAGCGAGAGAGAGAGGGAGAGAGTGTGACAGAGAGAGAAAGAGAATCAGAGAGAGAAAGAGAGGGTGAGAGTGAGAGAGAGAGAGTGTAAATGAGAGAATGAGATAGGGAGCGTGTGAGAGAATGGTAGAGAAAGAGTAAGAGAAAGTGAGAGATAGCTAGCGAATGAGAGAGCAACATAGAGTGAGAGTGGGTGAGAGATAGAAATAGTGAAGAATCGCGAGGGAGAGAGAGAGCGAGAAAATGAAAGGGCAAGAAAGTGTGAGAGTGAGAGATAGCGAGAGTGAGTGAGAGAAAAAAAGAGAGAATTAGAGTGAGAGCGAGAGAGCGAGGGAGAGAAAGAGGGAGAATGGAAGAGGGAGAGAGAGGGAGTGAGAGAGTGATTGAGATGGAGAAAGTGTGACAAATGAGAGGGAAAGAGAGGAGGAGAGAAAGAGAGAGTGAGAGAGAGAGGGAGAGAAAGAATAAGAGAGGGAGAGAGGTAGAGAGGGAGGGCGAGAGAGAGTGTCAGAGAGAGAGAGTGAGTGAGAGTGAGAAAGAGAGAGTGAGAGAGAGAGTGAGAAAAAGAGAGTGAGAGAGAGTGAGGGAGAATGGGAGAGAGAGTTAGAGAAGTAGGGAGAGATAGAGAGAGAGTGAGAGAGTAAGAGAATGAGAGAGAGAGACTGTGAGAGAATGGGAGAAAAAGTGTAACAGGGAGAGTGAGAGTGGGTGAGAGAGTGAGAGAGAGATAGAGAGAGAGTAAGAGGGGGAGAGCGTGATAGAGAGGGAGAATGATAGAGAGAGTGAGAGCTAGAGAGAGAGAATTACATAAAGAAATAGAGGGTGAGCGAGAGGAGAAAAAGAAAGAGTAAGAGACAGTGAGAGAGAGCAAGAGAGAGAGAGAGAGAATGGGGGAGAGAAAGAGAGAGAAAGAGGGAAAGAGAGAGAGAGGGAGAGAGAGTGAAAGAGTGAAAGACTATGAGAGAGAGTGTGTGAGAAAGCGAGAGAGAAAAAGAAATAGTTAGAGAGAAAGAGAGGACGCGCGAAAGGGGAAAGAGAGAGAGAGAGAGAGAGTAAGGGTTAGTGAGAGAGCGAGAGAGAAATAGAGAAAGAGAGAGCAAGAGATAGAGAGAAACTGAGATAGAGAGAGATAGAGAGGGAGATAGAGAGTTAGAGAGAGAAAGAAAGGGTTGGCAAGAGGAGAAAGAGAGAGTGTAAGAGATAGTGAGAGAGAGAGCAAGGGAGGAGGAGAGAGAGAAAGGGAGAGAGGGAGAAAGAGAGAGAAAGAGAGAGGGAGGGAGAGGGAGAGAGAGAGACAGAGCAAGAAAGTGAGAGAGAGAGAGAGGGTGAGAGAGAGAGTGAGAGAGAGAGTGCGAGAAAAGATAAAGTAAGTGAGTGAGAGAGAGATAGAAAGAGACAGAGAGAGAATGGGAGAAGGATGTAGAGAAAGTGAGAGCGAACATGAGAAAGAGTGAGAGTGTGTGTGAAAGAGAGAGATAGTGAAAGAGAGATTAAGAGAGTGAGAAAGTGATAAAGTTAAAGAGAAGGTGAGAGAGGGAGAGAGATAGAGAGAGAGGGAGATATAGAGAGAGAGGGAGAGTGTGTGTGAAAGAGAGACAGAGTGAAAGAATAAAGGAGAGAGTGAGAGAGTATGTGAGTGAAAGGGACGGGAGGGAGAGAGAGAGAATCAAAGAGAGAGAGAAAGAAAGAAAGAGAGAGTGAAAGAGAGTGGGAGAATGAGGGAAAGAGACTGTGAGAGAATGGGAGAAAAAGAGCAAGAGAGAGAGTGAGAGGGTGAGAAAATGAGAGAGCAACAGAGAGTGAGAGTGGGTGAGAGAGTGAGAGAGAGATAGAGATACAGTGAGAGGGAGAGAGCGTGATAGAGAAGTAGAATGATCGATAGAGTGAGAGCTAAAGAGAGAGAATTAGAGAAAGAAATAGTGGGTGAGCGAGAGGAGAAAAAGAAAGAGTAAGAGAATGTGAGAGAGTGAGAGAGAGAGAGTGAGTAAGTGAGAGGGAGAGAATGATATAGAGGGAGAGTGATAAAGAGAGTGAGAGCTAGAGAGAGAGTTAGAAAGTTAGAAAGTGAAAGAGAAGGTGAGCGAAAGGAAAAAGAGAGAGGGTGAGAGAGAAAGAGAGATAGAGCAGAGAAAGAGAGAGAGAGAGAGAGAGATAGAGAGTGAGAGAGAATGTGTGTGTGTGAGAGAGAGTGAGAGAGTGAGAGAGTGAAAGAATAAAGGAGAGAGTGAGTGAGTGAAAGGGAGGAGATAAAGAGAGAGAGAATCAAAGAGTGAGAGAGAGAAAGATAGAGAGAGTGAAAGAGAGTGAGAGAATGAGGGAGAGAGATTGTGAGAGAATGGGAAAAAAAGAGTAACAGAAAGAGTGAGAGAGTGAGAAAATGAGAGACCAACAGAGAGTGAGAGTGGGTGAGAGAGTGAGAGAGAGATAGAGAGAGTGAGAGGGAGAGAGTGTGATAGAGAGGGAGAACGAAGGAGAGTGAGAGCTAGAGAGAGAGAATTAGAGAAAGAAATAGAGGGTGAGCGAGTGGAAAGCGAGAGAGAGAGAGGGAGAGTGATAGAGAGAGATAGAGAGAGAGAGGGAGAAAGAGACAGGGAGTAAGGGAGAGGGAGAGAATGATAGAGAGGGAGAGTGATAGAGTGAGATAGAGAGAGAAGGAGAAAGAGAGTCAGAGAATGGGGGAGAGAGTGTGAGAGCGAGAAAAAGAGAGAGCAATAGAGAGTGAGAGTGAATTATATAGTGAGAGTGAATGAGATAGTGAGAGAGAGAGAGAGTGAGAGAGAAAGAGAGAGAGAATGGGAGAGAGAAAGAGAGAGAGAGAGACAGAGAGAGTGTGAGAGAGAGGGAGAGAGAGTGAGAGAGAGCAAGAGAGAGAGGGGGAGAGAGTGAGAGAGAGTGAGAGAGAGAGTTAGAGAGAGTTAGAGAGAGAAAGAGAGGATGCGTGAAAGGGGAAAGAGAGAGAGGGAGAGAGAGTGAAAGAGAGCAAGAGAGAGAGAGTTAGAGAGAGAAAGAGAGGATGCGTGAAAGGGGAAAGAGAGAGAGAGTAAGAGATAGTGAGAGAGCGAGAGAGCAAAAAGAGTGAGAGAGAGAGAGTGAGAGAAAGAGAGAGCGAGAGATAGAGAGAAACTAAGATAGAGAAAGACAGAGATAGAGAGGGAGAGAGAGTTAAAGAGAGAAAGATTGAGGAGAAAGAGAGAGAGTAAGAGATAGTGAGAGAGAGAGTGAGGGAGGAAGAGAGAGAGAAAGAGAAAGAGAGACGGGTGCAAAGAGAGTGAGAGAGAGACAGACAGAGCAAGAAAGTGAGAGAGAGAGAGGGAGGGAGGGAGGAAGAGAGAGAGAATTAGAAAGAGAGCGAGAGAGAAAGAGGGAGGAAAAGAGCGAGAGAAAGAGAGAGGGTGAAACAGAGAGAGAGAGGGAGAGAGAGAGAGAGAGAGAGTGAGAGAGAGTGTGACAAAGAGAGAGAGTGCGAGAGGGAGAGTGATAGAGAGAGAGAGAGAGAGTTAGAGATAGAGGGGTAGAGAGAGAGTTAGAAAGTGAAAGAGATGGTGAGCAAAAGGAGAAAGAGAGAGTAAAAGACTGTGAGAGAGCAACAGAGAGTGAGAGATATATAGAGTGAGTTTGGGTGAGAGAGTGAGAGATAGACAGAGTGAGAGAATAGGGGAGAGAGAGCGAGAAAATGAGAGAGCAAGAAAGAGTGAGAGTGAGAGAGTGTGAGAGTGAGAGAGAGTGAGAGAGAGTAAGAGAGAGTGAGAGAGAGAAAAAGAGAGAATTAGAAAGATAGAGTAAGAGAGTGTGAGAGAGTGTGAGAGAGAGCGAGATAGAGAGATAGAGTGAAAGAATGGGAGAGAGAGTGAGAGCGAGAAAAAGAGAGAGCAATAGAGAGTGAGAGTGAATGAGATAGTGAGAGAGATAGAGAAAGTGAGAACAAGTGAGAGAGAAAGAAAGAGAGAGTGTGTGTGCAAGAATGAGAGAGAGAGTGTGAGAGAATGGGAGAGAAAGAGTAAGAGAGAGATAGAATGGGTGAGAGTGTGAGAGAGATAGAGGGACAGTGAGAGAGAGGGCGGTAGAGAGGGAGACTGATAAAGAGAGAGTGCTAGAGAGAGAAATAGAGTGAGAAAGAAAAAGACTAAGAGATAGTGAGAGAGAGAGAGCGAGAGAGAAAGAGAAAGAGAGAGAGAGAAACACAGAGAGAAAGAGAGATAGAGAGGGTGAGTTAGAGGAAGAGAACGCTAGAGAGGGAGAATGATAAAAAGAGAGATAGAGAGAGAAACAGAAAGAGAGGGAGAGAGTTAGAGAGAAAAAGAGAGGGTGAACGAGAGGAAAAATAGAGAGTGTAACAGACAGTGAGGAATTTCCGGCCGAGAATTTGAAAGTCACATCCACTAAGAGGTCGAGCGAGAGAGGGAGAAAGCAAGAGAGAGAGTGAAAGAGAGAGTGTGTGTGTGTGTGAGAGAGGGAGAGAATGATAGAGAGGGAGAGTGATAGAGAGGGAGAGTGAGAGCCAGAGAGAGTGAGAGCCAGAGAGAGAAAGAGAGAGAGGGAGTTAGAGAGAAAGAAAGGGTGAGCGAGAAGCTAAAGAGAGAGAGTAAGACACAGTGAGAGAGAGATAGAGAGCGAGAAAGAATGAGAGACTTAGAGAGAAAGTGAATCAGAGAGAGAGAGTGAGAGAGAGAGTGTGTGTGGGAGTGAGAGAATAAGAGAGAGTGTGTGTGTGAGAAAATGTGAGAGAAAGAGTAAGAGAGAGATAGCGAGAAAATGAGATTGCAATAAAGAGGGAGAGTGGGTGAGAGAGTGAGAGATAGATAGAGTGAGAGAATGAGGGGAGAGAGAGCGAGAAAATGAGGGGGCAAGAAAGAATGAGAGAGAGTGAGAGGGAGAAAAGGAGAGAATTAGAGTGAGAGCGAGAGAGAGAGAGAGAGAGAGAATGGGAGAGAAAGTGTAAGGGAGAGAGAGAGTGGGTGAGAGAGTGAGAGAGATAGAGAGACAGTGAGAAAGAGATTGATAGAGAGTGCTAGAGAGAGAAATGGAGAGACTAAGAGATAGTGACTGAGAGTGAGAGAGAGTGCGAGGGAGAGAATGAGAGAGAGAGAGAGAGCGTGTGAGAGAATGGTAGAGAAAGTGAGAGATTGCTAGAAAATGAGTGAGCAACAGAGAGTGAGTGGGTGAGAGATAGATAGAGTGAAGAATGGCGAGGGAGAGAGAGAGCAAGAAAATGAGAGGGCAACAAAGTGTGAGAGTGAGAGAGAGCGAGAGTGAGTGATAGAGAAAAAAGGAGAGAATTAGAGTGAGAGCAAGAGAGAGGGGGAGAAAGGGAGAGAATGGAAGAGGGAGAGAGAGGGAGTGAGAGAGTGATTGAGATGGTGAGAGGGTGACGACAGATGAGAGGGAGAGAGAAGGAGAGAAAGAGAGAGTGTGTGAGAGAGAGCGAATGAGAGAGGGAGAAAGGTAGAGAGGGAGAGGGAGAGAGAGAGAGAGAAGAGAGAGTGTGTGTTGTGTGTGTATGAGAGAGAGTGAGTGAGAGTGAGAGAGAGTGTGAGAGAGAGAGAGTGAGAGAGAGAGTGTGAGAGAGAGTGAGGGAGAATGGGAGAGAATGGGAGAGAGTGTGAGAGAGGGGGAGAGAGAGATTGAGAGAGGGTGAGAGAGAGAGAGTTAGAGAGGGAGAGTGACAGAGAGAGAGTTAGAGAGGGAGAGTGACAAAGAGAGCGAAAGCTAGGGAGCAAGGGAGAGGGTAAGAAAGAGAAAGTGAAGGTGAGCGTAGGAGAAAGAGAGAGAGAGTGAGAGAGAAAGAGAGAAAGAGACAGAGAGAGTGTGAGAAAGAGGGAGTGAGTGACAGAATGAAAGAGAGAGAGTGAGAGAGAATGTGTGTGAGTAAAAGGGAGGGGACAGAGAGAGAGTGAGAGAATGAGGGAGAGTGTGTGAGAGAATGAGAGAGAAACCGTAAGAGAGAGTGTGTGTGGGTGAGAGAGTGAGAGATATAGAGAGACAGAGAGAGAGAGAGGGCGGTAGAGAGGGAGATTGATAGAAGACTACTAGGGAGAGAGACATAGAGAGAGAAAGAGAAAGACTAAAAGACAGTGAGAGAGAGAGAGCGAGAGAGAAAGAGAGAGAGAGAATCAAAGAGAAAGAAAGAGAGATAGAGAGGGTGAGGGTGTAAGAGACAGTGAGAGAGAAAGAGAGAGAATGATAGAGAGGGAGAGTGATAGAGAGAGAGCGAGGTAGAGAGAGAAAGAGAGAGAGACAGGGAGAGAGTTAGAGAGAAAGAAAGGGTGAGCGAGAGAGAAATAGAGACTTAGAGAGAAAGAGAATCAGAGAGAGAGTGAGAGTGAGAGAGAGAGTGTGAGTCAAGAATCGGAGAGAGTGTGTGTGAGAAAATGGGAGAGAAAGAGTAAGAGAGACAGATAGCGAGAAAATGAGAGAGCAACAGAGAGTTAGAGTGGATGAGAGAAATAGATAGAGTGAGAGAATTGGGGGAGAGAGAGAGAGAGCGAGAAAATGAGAGGCCAAGAAATAATGAGAGTGAGTGAGAGAGAGAAAATGAGAGAATTAGAGTGAGAGCGAGAGAGACAGAGATAGAGAGAGAGAGAGAATGAGAGAGCGAGAGAGTGAGTGAAAGAGACAGATTGAGATGGAGAAATGGTGATAGACATTAGAAAGGGTGAGAGAGGGCGAGAGAAATAGAGAGTGAGAGTGACAGAGAGAGAGAGCAAATGAGAGAGGGAGAGAAGGAGAGAGGGAGAGTGAGAGAGAGAGAAGAGAGAGCGAGTGTGAGAGAGAGAGAATGAGAGTGAGAGACTGAGTGAAAGAGAGAGATTGAGATGGAGAAATGGTGATAGACATAGGAAAGGGTGAGAGAGGGCGATAGAAATAGAGAGTGAGAGTGACAGAGAGAGAGCAAATGAGAGAGGGAGAGAAGGAGAGAGGGAGAGTGAGAGAGAGAGAAGAGAGAGCGAGTGTGTGAGAGAGAGAGAGTGAGAGTGAGAGAGAGAGAGAGGGAGAGAGAGAGTGAGAGAGAATCAAAGAGAGAGAGATAGAAAGAGAGAGAGTGAGATTAGAGAGAGAGAAAGATAGAGAGAGATAGAGATAGAGAGAGGGTGACCAATAGGAGAAAGAGAGAGAGTAAGAGAGTGTGAGAAAGAGAGAGACAAAGAGAGAGAGGGGGAGTGAGAGAATGGGAGAGAGAGAGTGCGAGAGAGAGCGAGAAAAAGATAGAGCAATAAAGAGTGAGAGTGAATGAGAGAGTGAGAGAGAGTAAGAGAAAGAGAGAAGAGAGAGAGATAGAGAGATAGAGGGAGGGAGAGAGAGATGAGAGAGAGACACAGAGAGAGAGATAGAGAGACAATGAGATGTAGAGTGAGGGAGAGACTATAAGAGAGAGAGAGAGCAAGAGAGAAAGAGAGAGAGAGGGAGGGAATGAAGGAGGGAGAGAGTGAGAGAGAGAGACAGATAGAGAGATAGTGAGAGGGTGAGCGAGAGGGGTAAAAAGAGAGAGGGAGTGCGAGAGAGTGAGTGAGTGAGAGTGAGAGAGAGAGGGATTGAAAGTGTGGGAGAGAGAGAGATAGAAAGAGAGAGAGAGAGAACTAGAGAGAGATAGAGAAAGAGAGGGTATATGAGAGTGTGAGAATGGGAGAGAGAGTGAGAGAGAGTGAGAGAGAGAGAGAGACAGGGAGAACGAGAATGGGAGAGAGATAGAGAGAGTGGGAGAGAGAGTGAGAGCGAGAGAATAAAAGAGAGAGTGCGGGAGATAGTGTGAATGAAAGGGAGGGGGAGAGAGAGTGTGTGATTTAGAGAGAGAATGGGAAAGAAAGAGTGAGAGAGAGATCAAGAAAATGAGAGAGCAATAGAGTGTGAAAGTGGCTGAGAGAGTGAGAAAGAGATAGAGAGACAGTGAGAGAGTGTGAGAGAGAGATATGGGGGAGAATGTTAGTGAGAGAGGTAGAGTGAGAGTGGGAGAGATTTAGAGAAAAAAGAGGAGGTGAGCGATAAAAGAAAGAGAAACAATGAGAGATAGTAAGAGAGAAGGCGAGAGAGATAAAGAGAGGGTGAGAGAGATAGAGAGAGATAGAGAGAGTGTGTGAGAGGGAGAGTGATATGGAGAGAGATAGAGAGAGAGAGAGTGAGAGAGGGAAAGTGATAGCTAGAGAGAGATAGAGAGAGTGAGAGAGAGAAAGTGATAGAGAGGGAGAGTGATATAGGGAGAGCTAGAGATAGAAAGAGAGAGAGAGAGAGAGTTAGAGAGAGAGTTAGAGAGAGAGAGAGAGGGTGAGCAAGAGGAGAAAGAGAGAGAGAGTAAGAGACAGTGAGAGACTGTGGGTCAGTGAGAAAGTAAGAGAGGGAGAGAATGAGAGAGGGAGGGAGAGAGAAAGAGTGAGAGAGAGATTAAGTGAGAGGGAGAGAATGATATAGAGGGAGACTGATAAAGAGAGAGTGCGAGTGAGAGTGTGAGGTAGATAGACAATTAGAGTGAGAGCCAGAGAGAGAGAATGAGAGAGCGAGAGAGAGTGTGAAAGTGAGAGAGGCAGTGCCAGTGAGAGAATGAGGGAGAGAGTGTGTGAAGGAATGGGAGAGAAAGAGTAACCGAGAGAGAGTGAGAGAGAGAGCTAGAAAATGGAAGAGCAATAGAGAGTAAGAAAGGGTGAGAGAGTGAGAGATAGATAGAGTGAGAGAGCAAGAAAACGAGAGAGCAACAAAGAGAGAGAGAGTGAGAAAATGAGATAGAAAGAAAGAGCGAGAGAGATAGAAAATAAGAGAGCAAGAAAGTCCGGGAGTGAGAGAGAGAGAGATTGAGATGGAGAGAGGGTGATAGACAAAGGAAAGGGAGAGTTGGGGTGAGAGAAATAGAAAGTGAGAGTGACCAAGAGAGAGGGAGAAAGAGAGCGAATGAGAGAGGGAGAGAGGTAGAGGGAGAAGAGAGGGAGTGTGTGTGATTGAGAGAGAGAGTGAGTGAGAGAGAGGGAGAGGGAGAGAGAGTGAGAGAGAGTCAAAGATAGAGATTGAAAGAGAGAGAGAGGTCTAGAGAGAGAGAAAGATAAAGAGAGATAGAGAGAGGGTGAGCAAGAGGAGAAAGAGAGAGATTAAGAGAGTGTGAGAAAGTGCGAAAAGATAGAGAGAGAGAGAGAGAGAAGGGAGAGAGGGAGTGAGAGAATGGGAGAGAGAGAGAGAGTGAGGGAGCGAGAAAAATAGAGAGCAATAAAGAGTGAGAGTGAATGAGAGAGTGAGAGAGAGATAGAGAAAGAGAGAAGAGAGAGAGAGAGAGAGAGATAAAGAGAGAGTGAGCGAGAGAAAGAGAGAAAATAAGAGAGAGAGATAAAGAGACAGTGAGAGGCAGAGAGAGGGAGAGACAATGAGAGAGAGAGAGCAAGAGAGAAAGAGAGAGAGATATATAGGGAATGAAGGAGGGAGAGACTGAGAAAGAGAGAGACAGATAGAGAGATAGTGAGCGGGTGAGCGAGAGGGGAAGAGAGAGAGAGAGTGTGTGAGTGACAGTGAGTGACAGTGAGAGAGAGGGAGGGGGAGAGAAAGTGTGGGAGAGAATGAGAATGAGAAAAGAGAGATCGAATGAGAGAGGGAGAGAAGGAGAGAGGGAGAGAAGGAGAGAGGGAGAGTGAATGAGAGAGAAAAGAGAGCGAGAGTGTGAGAGAGAATGTGAGAGAGAATGTGAGAGTGAGAGAGAGAGAGAGGGAGAGAGAGAGTGAGAGAGAGTCAAAGAGAGAGTGAGAGATAGAAAGAGAGAGAGTGAGAGTTAGAGAAAGAGAAAGATAGAGAGAGAGAGATAGAGAGAGGGTGAGCAATAGGAGAAAGAGAGAGTAAGAGAGTGTGAGAAAGAGCGAGACAGAGAGAGAGAGAGGGAGAGAGGGAGAGGGAGTGAGATAATGGGAGAGAGAGCGCGAGAGAGAGAGCAAGAAAAAGATAGAGCAATAAAGAGTGAGAGTGAATGAGAGAGTGAGAGAGAGATAGAGAGATAGAGTGAGAGTGAGAGAGAGTGGGAGAGAGACAGAGAGATAGAGATAGAGAGACAATGACATGTAGAGTGAGGGAGAGACTATAAGAGAGAGAGAGAGAGAGCAAGAGAGAAAGAGACAGAGAGAGGGAATGAAGGAGGGTGAGAGTGAGAAAGAGAGAGACTGATAAAGAGATAGTGAGAGGGTGAGCGAGAGGGGTAAAAAGAGAGAGAGTGAGAGAGAGCAATAGAGAAAGAGAGAGGGGGGAATGAAGGAGGGAGAGAGTGAGAGAGAGAGAGACTGATAGAGAGATAGTGAGAGGGTGAGCGAGAGGGGTAAAGAGAGAGAGTGAGTGAGAGTGAGAGAGAGAGAGTGAGTGAGAGTGAGAGAGAGTGTGAGTGAGAGTGAGAGAGAGAGGGATTGAAAGTGTGGGAGAGAGAGATAGAAAGAGAGAGAGGGAACTAGAGAGAGATAGAGAGAGAGGGTATATGAGTGGAGAAAGAGAGAGGTAAGAGAGTGTGAGAGAGAGTGACACAAAAAGAGAGAGAAAGAGAGAGAGAATGGGAGAGAAAGTGAGAGAGAGAGTGAGAGAGAGAGAAAGCGAGAAAAAGAGTGAGAGTGAGTGAGTGAGAGTGAGATAGGGAGAGTGACAGGGAGAGTAAGAATGGGAGAGAGATAGAGAGACTGAGAGAGAGTGTGAGAGCGAGAGAATAAAAGAGAGAGATGCGGGAGAGAGTGTGAATGAAAGGGAGGGGGAGAGAGAGATAGAGTGAGTGAGTGATTTAGAGAGAGAGAGAAAGAGGGAGCGAGTGTGTGAGAATGGGAAAGAAAGAGTGAGAGTGAGAGAAAGAGAGATCAAGAAAATGAGAGAGCAATAGAGAGTGAAAGTGGGTGAGAGAGTGAGAGAGAGATAGAGACACAGTGAGAGAGTGTGAGAGAGTGATATGGGGAGAATGATAGAGAGAGAGCAAGAGAGAGAGTGCGAGAGATTTAGAGAAAAAAGAGGGGGTGAGCGATAAAAGAAAGAGAAACAATAAGAGACTGTGAGAGAGAGATAGAGAGACTGAGTGAAAGGAGAGAATGATAGAAAGGGAGAGTGATAGAGAGAGATAGAGAGAAAAAGAGAAAAAGAAAGAGAGTTAGAGAGAGAAAGAGAGGGTGAGCGAGAGGGAAAATAGAGAGAATAAGAGACAGTGAGAGAGAGAGCGAGAGAGAAAGAGAGAGAGCAAATGAAAGAGAGAGATAAAGCGGGAGAGGGAGAGAGGGAGAGAATGATAGAGAGGGAGAGTGTTAGAGAGAGAGCTAGAAAGAGAGAGAGAGTTAGAGGGAGAAAGAGAGGGTGAGCGAGAGGAGAAAGAGAGAGAGGAAGAGATAGTGAGAGACTGAGCGAGAAAGAGAGAGAGGCCGAGAATGAGTGAGCAAGAAAGAGTGAAAGTGAGACTGGGGGTCAGTGAGATAGAGAATTTTAGAGTGAGAGTAAGAAAGTAAGAGAGGGAGAGAATGAGAGAGGGAGGGAGAGAGAAGAGAGAGAGAAAGAGTGAGAGAGAGAGAGTGAGAGGGAGAGAATGATATAGACGGAGACTGATAGAGAGAGAGTGCGAGTGAGAGTGTGGGATAGATAGAGAATGTAAGCGGGAGAGAGGGAGATAGAGAGAGAGAGAAGAGAGAGAAAGATAGAGTGAGAGAGTGTGTAAGAATGAGAGGGAGACAGAAAGGGAGAGAGAGAGTAGGAAGGAGTGAGAGAGAGAAAGAGAAAGAGAGAAAGATAGATATAGAGAGAGAGGTAGAGAGAGTTAGAGAGAGAAAGAGAGGGTGAGCAGGAGTAGAAAGAGACAAAGTAAGAGACAGTGAGAGAGAGAGGAAGAGAGAGTGCGTTAGAGAGAGAAATAAAGGGTAAGTGAGAGGAGAAGGAGAGAGAGTAAGAGACAGTGAGAGAGAAAGCGAGAAAAAAAGATAGAGAGTGATAGAGAGAGATAGAGAGAGAAAGAGAGAGAGAGTTAGAGAGAGAAAGAGAGGTGAGTGACAGGAGAAAGAGGGAGAGTAAGAGACAGCGAGATAGAGAGTGAGAGAGAAAGAGAGAGAGTGTGAGAGGGAAAGGGACAGATAGGGACAGAGAAATAGAGGGGGGGAGAGAGAGGGAGTGAGAGAGAAAGAAAGAGAGAATTAGAGTGAGAGCGAGAGAGAGAGAGAATGAAAGAGCGAGAGAGAATGTGAGAGTGAGTGAGGTAGTGCGAGTGAGAGAATAAGAGAGAGAGTGTGTGAGGGAATGGGAGAGAAAGAGTAACCGAGAGAGAGAGAGAGAGAGAGAGAGCTAGAAAATGGAAGGGCAATAGAGAGTAAGAAAGGGTGTGCGAGTGAGAGATAGATAGAGTGAGAGAGAAAGAAAACGAGAGAGCAACAAAGAGTGAAAGTGAGAAAATGAGAGGGAGAGAATGAGAGAGGGAGGGAGAGAGAAGAGTGAGAGAGAGAGTGAGTGAGAGGGAGAGAACGATATAGATGGTGACTGATAGAGAGAAAGTGTGAGTGAGAGTGAGAGATAGATAGAGAATGTGAGCGGGAGAGAGGGAGAGGGGGAGAGAGAGAAGAGAGAGAAGAGAGAGAAAGAGAGAGTGAGAGAGAGTGTGAGAATGAGAAGGAGACAGAAAGGGAGAGAGAGTAGGAAGGAGTGAGAGGGAGACAGAAAGGAAGAAAGAGAGAGAGTGATAGAGAGAGGTAGAGAGTGTTATAGAGAGAAAGAGAGGGTGTGCGAGAGTAGAAATAGACAAAGCAAGAGACACTGAGAGAGAGAGAGAGAGAGTTAGAGAGAGAAAGAAAGGGTAAGTAAGAGGAGAAGGAGAGAGAGTAAGAGACAGTGAGAGAGAAAGCGAGAAAAAGAGAGGTAAGAGAGTGTGAGAGAGTGTGACACAAAGAGAGAGAAAGAGAGAGAGAATGGGAGAGAGAGTGAGAGAGAGAATGGGAGAGAGAGTGAGAGAGAGAGACAAAGCGAGAAAAAGAGAGACCAATAGAGAGTGAGAGTGGGTGAAAGCGTGAGAGAGAGATAGAGAGAGTGACAGGGAGAGCAAGAATGGGAGAGAGATAGAGAGAGTGAGAGAGAGTGTGAGGGAGGGAATAAAAGAGAGAGATGTGGGAGAGAGTGTGAATGAAAGGGAAGGGGAGAGAGATAGAGAGAGTGAGTGATTTAGAGAGAGAGAGAGAGAGCGAGTGTGTGAGAATGGGAAAGAAAGAGTGAGAGTGAGAGAGAGAGATCAAGAAAATGAGAGAGCAATAGAGAGTGAAAGTGGGTGAGAGAGAGATAGAGACACAGCGAGAGAGTGTGAGAGAGTGATATGGGGGAGAATGATACAGAGAGAGCTAGAGAGAGTGGGAGAGATTTAGAGAAAAAAGAGGGGGGAGCGATAAAAGAAAGAGAAACAATAAGAGACAGTGAGAGAGAGGGCGAGAGAGAGAGAGAGAGATAGAGAGACTGAGTGAGAGGGAGAGAACGATAGAGAGGGAGAGTGATAGAGAGAGATAGAGAGAAAAAGAGAAAGAGAGAGAGTTAGAGACAGCAAATGAAAGAGAGAGATAGAGCGGGAGAGGGAGAGAGGGAGAGAATAATAGAGAGGGAGAGTGATAGAGAGAGAGCTAGAAAGAGAGAGAGACAAGTAGAGGGAGAAAGAGAGGGTGAGCGAGAGGAGAAAGAGAGAGAGGAAGAGATAGTGAGAGACTGGGCTAGAAAGTGAGAGAGAGAGAGGGCGAGAATGAGGGAGCAAGAAAGAGTGAAAGTGAGAGACTGAGGGTCAGTGTAATAGAGAATTTTAGAGTGACAGTAAGAAAGTAAGAGAGGGAGAGAATGAGAGAGGGAGGGAGAGAGAAGAGAGAGAGAGTGAGAGAGAGAGAGTGAGTGAGAGGGAGAGAACGATATAGACGGAGACTGATAGAGAGAGAGTGCAAGTGAGAGTGTGAGAGAGATAGAGAATGTGAGCGGGAGAGAGGGAGAGGGAGAGAGAGAAGAGAGAGAAAGAGAGAGTGAGAGAGAGTGTAAGAATGAGAGGGAGACACAAAGGGAGAGAGAGTAGGAAAGAGTGAGAGGGAGAGAAAGAAAGAGAGAAAGAGAGAGAGAGAGAGAGGTGGAGAGAGTTAGAGAGAGAAAGAGAGGGTGAGCGAGAATAGAAAGAGACAGTGAGAGAGAGAGAGGAAGACAGAGTGAGTTAGAGAGAGAAATAAAGGGTAAGTGAGAGGAGAAGGAGAAAGAGTAAGAGACAGTGAGAGAGAGCGAGAAAGAGAGATAGAGAGTGATAGAGAGAGAGAAAGAGAGAGTTAGAGAGAGAGAAAGAGAGGGTGAATGACAGGAGAAAGAGGGAAAGTAAGAGACAGTGCAATAGAGAGTGAGAGAGAAAGAGAGAGAGTGTGTGAGAGTGAGAGGGAGAGAGAGGGACAGAGAAAGTGAGAGGGGGGAGAGGGGGGAGAGAGAGGGAGTGAGAGAGAAAGAAAGAGAGAATTAGAGTGAGAGCGAGAAAGAGAGAGAGAGAGAGAGAGAATGAGAGAGCGAGAGAGAATGTGAGAGTGAGTGAGGTAGTGCGAGTGAGAGAATGAGGGAGAGAGTGTGTGAGGGAATGGGCGAGAAAGGGTAACCGATAGAGAGTGAGAGAGAGAGAGCTAGAAAATGGAAGAGCAATAGAGAGTACGAGTGAGACTGTGAGATAGATAGAGAATGTGAGCGCGAGAGACGGAGAGGGGGAGAGAGAAAAGAGAGAGAAAGAGAGAGTGAGAGAGTGTGTGAAAATGAGAGGGAGACAGAAAGGGAGAGAGAGTAGGAAGGAGTGAGAGGGAGACAGAAAGGGAGAGAGAGAGAGAAAGATAGAGAGAGAGTGTGAGAGAGAGTGAGAGAGTGAGAGAGAGAAGTAGAAAGAGTTACAGAGAGAAAGAGAGGGTGAGCGAGAGTAGAAAGAGACAGAGTAAGAGAGAGAGAGTTAGAGATAGAAAGAATGAGAGAGCGAGTGTGTGAGAATGGGAACGAAATAGTGAGAGACAGAGAGTGCGAGAAAATGAGAGAGCAATAGAGAATGAAAGTGGGTGAGAGAGTGAGAGAGAGATAGAGAGACAATTAGAGAGAGTGAGAGAGTGATATAGAGGGAGAATGATAGAGAGAGAAAGCTAAAGAGAGTGAGAGAATTAGAGAGAGAAAGATTGGGTGAGTGACAAAAGAAAGTGAAAGAATAAGGGACAGTGAGAGAGAAAGTGAGAAAGAGAGATAGAGAGAGTGGGAGAGAGAGTGATAGAGAGAGATAGAGATAGAAAGAGAGAGGGTTAGAGAGAGAAAAGGAGCGTGAGTGACAGGAGAAAGAGGGAGAGTAAGAGAGTGAGATAGAGAGCGAGAGAGAAAGTGAGAGAGATTGTGAGAGTGAGAGAGACAATGCGAGTGAGAGAATGAGAGAGAGGGTGTGTGAGGGAATGGGAGAGAAAGAGTAACCGAGGGAGAGAGAGAGAGAGCGAGAAAATGAAAGAGCAATAGAGAATAAGAGTGGGTGAGTGAGTGAGAGATATATAAAGTGAGAGAGCGGGAACGAGAGAGCGACAAAGAGTGAGAGTAAGAAAATGAAAGAGCAAGAAAGAGACAGAGTTAGCGAGAAAATGATAGAGCAAAAATGACTGGGAGTGAGAGAGAGTGAGAGAGAGTGAGAGTGAGTGAGAGAGAGAAAATGAGAGAATTAGAGTGAGAGTGAGAGGGACAGAGAGGGACAGAGAAAGAGAGAGAGGGGGAGAGAGAGCGAGTGAGTGAGAAAGGAAAAAAGAGAGAATTAGAGTGAGAGCGAGAGAGAGATAGAGAGAGAATGAAAGAGAGTGTATGTGTGTATTTGGGTGAGAGAGACAGTCTGAGTGAGAGAATGAGAGAGAGTGTGTGAGAAAACGAGAGAGCAACAAAGAGTGAGAGTGAGAAAATGAGAGAGCAAGAAAGAGAGAGAGAGATAGCGAGAAAATAAGAAAGCAAGAAGGACTGGGAGTGAGAGAGTGACAGTGAGTGTGAGAGAGAAATTGAGAGAATTAGAGTGAGAGTGAGAGGGAGAGAGAGGGACAAAGAAAGAGAGAGCGGGGGAGAGAGAGGGAGTGAGAGAGAAAAAAAGAGAGAATTAAAGTGAGATCAAGAGAGAGAGAGAATGAGAGAGCGAGAGAGAGTGTGAGAGTGAGAGAGGCAGTGCGAGTGAGAGAATGAGGGAGAGAGTGTGTGAGGGAATGGGAGAGAAAGAGTAATCGAGAGAGAGACAGAGAGAGAGAGAGAGACAGAGACAGAGCTAGAAAATGGAAGAGCGATAGAGAGTAAGAAAGGGTGAGAGAGTGAGAGATAGATAGAGTGAGAGAGCGAGAAAATGAGAGAGCAACAAAGAGTGAGAATTAGAAAATGAGAGAGCAAGAATGAGCGAGAGAGATAACGAGAAAATGGGAGAGCAAGAAAGACTGGGAGTGAGAGAGAGAAAATGAGAGAATTAGAGTGAGAATGAGAAAGAGAGTAAGTGAAAGAGAGATTGAGATGGAGAGAGGGTGATAGACAGAGGAAAGGGAGAGACAGGGTGTGAGAAAGAGAGAGTGAGGGTGACCAAGAAAGAGAGAGCAAATGAGAGAGGGAGAAAGGGAGAGAGAGAAGAGAGAGAGTGTGTGTGAGAGAGAGAGTGAGTTAGAGTGAGAGAGAGGGGGAGAAAGAGTGAGAGAGAGTGAGAGAGAGAGATAAAAAGAGAGAGAGGGCTAGAGAGAGGGTGAGTAAGAGGATAAAGATAGAGATTTAGAGAGTGTGAGAAAGAACAAAGAGAGAGAGAGAGAGAGAGAGAGAGAGAAGAGAGAGAGGGAGTGAGAGAATTGGAGAGAGAGTGAGAGAGCGAGAAAAAGAGAGAGCAATAAAGAGTGAGAGTGAATGAGAGAGTGAGAAAGAGATAGAGAAAGAGAGAAGATAGAGAGAGAGAGAAGAGAGAAAGACAGAGAGAGATAGAGGGAGAGTGAGAGAGTGTGAGCGAGAGAAAATGAGAGACAGAGAGAGAGAGAGTTAGTGAGAGAGAATGAGAGAGAGATAAAGAAACAGTGACAGGAAGAGAGAGGGACAGACAATGAGAGAGAGAGCAAGAGAGAGAGAGATATAGGAAATGAATTAGGGAGAGAGTGTGGGAGAGAGTGAGAGTGAGAGAAAGAGAGAGTGATAATGATAGAGAGAGAGAGAAGAGATAGAGAGTGAGGGTCAGTGAGAGGAGAAAGAGAGAGGTAAGAGAGTGTGTGAGAGAGTGAGACAAAGAGAGAGAGATAGAGGGAGAGTGAATAGGAGACAGAGAGTGAGAGAGAGCGAGAAAAAGAGAGACCAATAGAGTGTGAGAGTGAGTGAGAGGGTGAGAGAGAGATAGAGTCAGGGAGAGAGTGTGAATGAAAGGGAGGAGAAAGAGAGAGAGAATGAGAGAGCGAGTATGTGAGAATGGGAAAGAAATAGTGAGAGAAAAAGAGTGCGAGAAAATGAGAGAGCAATAGAGAGTGAAAGTGGGTGAGAAAGTGAGAGAGTGAGAGAGAGATAGAGAGACAGTAAGAGAGAGTGAGAAAGTGATATAGAGTGAGAATGATAAAGAGAGAGCTAGAGAGAGGGAGAGAATTAGAGAAAGAGAGAGTGTGAGTGACAATAGAAAGAGAAGAATAAGAGACAGTAAGAGAGAGGGCGAGAGACAGAGAGAGATAGAGAGAGTGAGTTAGGGGGAGAGAATGATAGAGTGGGAGAGTGATAGACAGAGATAGAGTGAAAAAGAGAAACAGAGAGAGGGAGAGAAAGAGAGGGTGAGCGAGAGGAGAAAGAGAGAGTGAGAGACAGTGAAAGAGAGAGCGAGTGAGAAAGATAGTGAGTGAGAGAAAGAGAGAGAGTGTCTGTGTGTGTGTGTGAGAGAGAGAGAGAGAGAGATTGCGAATGATAGAGAGGTAGAGTGACAGTAACAAAGCTAGAGAGAGGGAGAGAGAGTTAGTGGGAGAATGAGAGGGTGAGCGAGAGGAGAAAGAGAGAGAGTAAGAGATAGTGAGAGAGAGCGAGAAAGAGAGAGAGAGAGAGTGAGTGAGTGATAGAGAGAGTGATAGTGTGAGAGCTAGAGAGAGAGGGAGAGATAGGGAGAGAATGAGAGAGCAAGAAAGAGTGAAAGTGAGAGAGTGAGGGTGAGCGAGAGAGAGAAAGAGAGAATTAGATTGAGAGTAAGAGTGAGAGTAAGAAAGTAAGAGAGAGAGAGAGAGAATGAGAGAGGGAGGGAGAGATAAGAGAGAGAGTAAGAGTGAGAGAAAGAGTGAGAGAGAGAGTGCTAGGGAGAGAACGATATAGAGGGAGACTAATAGAAAGGGAGAGTGAGAGTGAGAGTGGGAGAGAGATAGAGAATGAGAACGAGAGAGAGGGAGAGGGGGAGAGGGAGGGGGAGAGAAAGAAAAGAGAGAGAGAATGAGAGTGAGAGAGAGAGAGAGATTGAGTGAGAATGAGAGGGAGACAGAAATGGAGAGAGAAAATGAGTAAGAGATAGTGAGGAGAGAGATAGAGAGAGTGAGAGAGAGGGGGTGATCATGAGGGAGAGTGATAGAGAGAGAGAGAAAGAGAGAGAGTTAGAGAGAGAAAGAGTGGGTGAGGGAATGTGAGAGAAAGAGTAACCAAGAGAGAGAGAGCGAGAAAATGAATGAGCAATAGAGGGCAAGAGTGGGTGAGATAGTAAGAGATAGACAGAGTGAGAGAGCGAGAAATGGAGAGAGCAACAAAGAGTGAGAGCGAGAAAATGAGAGAGCAAGAAAGACTTGGAGTGACAGAGAGTGAGAGTGAGTGAGGGAGAGAGAACGAGAGAATTAGAGTGAGAGTGAGAGGGACAGAGAAAGAGAGAGAGGAAAGAGAGAGGGGGTGAGAGAGAGAGAGTGAGTGAGTGAAAGAGAGAGAGAGACGGAGGGAGGGAGAGCAAGATAGAGATAGATAGATAGAGATAGAGAGATAGAGAGGGTGAGCGAGAGGTGGAAGAGAGAGAGTGAGAGAGAGAGAGAGTGAGAGAGGGAGAGTGAGAGAAAGAGGGAGAGAGAGAGTGTGTGGGAGAGAGTAGAAATGGAGAGAGTAAGAGAGTGTGAGAGAGAGCGTGACAAAGAGAGAGATAAAGAGAGTGAGAGTGAGAATATGAGAAAGAGTGAGAGAGAGAGAGTGCGAGAAAAAGTGAGAGTAATAGAGAGTGAGAGCGAGTGAGTGAGTGAGTGAGAGAGAGATAGAGAGAGAGGGAGAGAGTGTGTGGGAGAAGGACAGAGAGAGTGAGCAAGATTGAGTGAAAGACTGAAAAAGAGAGATTTATAGAGGGAGAGAGAGAGAGTGAGAGAGTGAGAGAGAGGGAGAGGGTGCGAGAAAAAGTGAGAGTAATAGAGAGTGAGAGCATGTGAGTGAGTGAGTGAGAGAGAGGGAGAGAGAGAGTGGGAGAAGGACAGAGAGAGTGAGCGAGATTGAGTGAGAGAGTGAAAAAGAGAGATTTACGGAGGGAGACAGAGGGAGTTGGAGAGGGTGAGTGACAGAGAGAGAGTGAGAGCTAGAGAGAGTTAGAGAGGGTGAGAGAGAGAGAGAAACAGAGAATGGATAGAGAGAGTGAGAGAGAGAGAGAAACAGAGAATGGGAGTGGGTGAGAGAGATAGAGAGACAGTGAGAGAGAGCACGATAGAGAGGGAGAATGATAGAGATAGTGAGCTAGAGAGAGAAATAGAGGATGAGTGGGAGGAGAAAGAGAATAAGAGACAAAGAGAGAGAGAGCGAGAGTGATTTAGAGAGAGAATGAGAGAGCGAGTGTGTGAGAATGGGAAAGAAAGAGTGAGAGAGAGAGATCAAGTAAATGAGAGAGCAATAGAGTGTGAAAGTGGCTGAGAGAGTGAGAGAGACAGTGAGAGAGTGATATGGGGGAGAATGTTAAAGAGAGAGCTAGAGAGAGAGTGAGAGAGATTTAGAGAAAAAAGTGGGGGTGAGCGATAAAAGAAATAGAAACAATAAGAGACAGTGAAAGAGAGGGCGAGAGAGATAGAGAGAGGGCGAGAGAGATAGAGAGAGATAAAGAGAGTGAGTGAGAGGGAGAGAACGATAGAGAGGGAGAGTTATAGAGAGAGATATAGAGAGAGATAGAGAGTGAGTGAGAGGGAGAGAACGATAGAGAGGGAGAGTGATAGAGACAGATAGAGAGAGGAAGAGAAAGAGAGAGAGTTAAAGAGAGAAAGAGAGGGTGAGCGAGAGGGGAAATAGAGAGAATAATAGATAGTGTGAGAGAGAGCGAGAGAGAAAGAGGGAGATAGAGAAGGAGACAGAGAGAGGGAGAGAAGGAGAGTGATAGAGAGAGAGCTAGAAAGAGAGAGAGAGAGAGAGAGAGAGAGAGTTAGAGGGAGAAAGAGAGGGTGAACGAGAGGAGAAAGAGAGAGGAAGAGATAGTGAGTTAGAGAACGAGAGAGAAAGAGAGAGAGAGAGAGAGAGAGAGAGAGTATGGGAGATAGAGAGAGTGAGAGAGGGAAAGCGATAGCTAGAGAGAGATAGAGAGAGTGAGAGAGAGAAAGTGATAGAGAGGGAGAGTGATATAGAGAGAGCTAGAGAGAGAAAGAGAGAGAGAGAGAGAGTTAGAGAGAGAGTTAGATAGAGAAAGAGAGGGTGAGCAAGAGGAGAAAGAGAGAGAGTAAGAGACAGTGAGAGACTGAGCGAGAAAGAGAGAGAGAGAGGGCGAGAATGAGAGGGCAAGAAAGAGTGAAAGTGAGAGACTGGGGGTCAGTGAGATAGAGAATTAGAGTGAGAGTAAGAAAGTAAGAGAGGGAGAGAATGAGAGAGGGAGGGAGAGAGAAGAGAGAGAGAAAGAGTGAGAGAGAGATTAAGTGAGAGGGAGAGAATGATATAGAGGGAGACTGATAGAGAGAAAGTGCGAGTGAGAGTGTGAGGTAGATAGAGAATGTGAGCGGGAGAGAGGGAGAGGGGGAGAGAGAATAGAGAGAAAGAGAGAGTGAGAGAGAGTGTAAGAATGAGAGGGAGACAGCAAGGGAGAGAGAGTAGGAAGGAGTGAGAGAGAGACAGAGAGAGAGAGAGAGAGAAGTTGAGAGAGAGAAAGAGAGGGTGAATGAGAGTAGAAAGAGACAGAGTAAGAGACAGCGTGAGAGAGAGAGAGAGAGAGTTAGAGAGAGAAAGAAAGGGTAAGTGAGAGGAGAAGTAGAGAGAGTAAGAGACAGTGAGAGAGAAAGCGAGAAAGAGAGATAGAGAGTGATAGAGAGAGATAGAGAGAGAAAGAGAGAGTAAGTGACAGGAGAAAGAGGGAGAGTAAGAGACAGTGAGATAGAGAGTCAGAGAGAAAGAAAGAGAGTGTGAGAGTGAGAGGGAGAGAGAGGGATATAGAAAGATAGAGAGAGGGGGAGAGAGAGAGTGAAGGGAGAGAGGGGTGAGAGAAAGTGAAAGTGAGAATGACCAGGAGAGAGGGAGAAATAGAGCGAATGAGAGAGGAAGAGAGGGAGAGAGAGAAGAGAGAGTGTGTGTGTGACAAAGAGAGAAAGTGAGTGAGAGTGAGAGAGAGAGGGAAAAAGAGTGAGAGAGAGTCAGAGATAGAGATTGAAAGAGAGAGGACTAGAGAGAGAAAGATAGAGAGAGATAGAGAGAGGGTGAGCAAGAGGAGAAAGAGAGAGATTAAGAGAGTGCGAGAAAGTGCGAAAAGATAGAGAGAGAGAGAGAGAGAGAGACAGAGAAGGGAGAGAGGGAGTGAGAGAATGGGAGAGAGAGAGTGAGGGAGCGAAAAAAATAGAGAGCAATGAAGAGTGAGAGTGAATGAGAGAGTGAGAGAGATATATAGAAAGAGAGAAGAGAGAGAGATAGAGAGATAAAGGGAGAGTGAGAGAGAGTGAGCGAGAAAAAGAGAGAGGATGAGAGAGAGAGATAAAGAGACGGTGACAGGCAGAGAGAGGGAGAGACAATGAGAGAGAGAACAAGAGAGAAAGAGAGAGATATATATATAGGGAATGAAGGAGGGAGAGACTGAGAGAGAGAGACAGATAGAGAGATAGTGAGCGGGTGAGCGAGAGGGGGAGAGAGAGAAAGAGTAAGTGAGAGTGAGTGAGAGTGAGAGAGAGGGAGGGGGAGAGAGAGTGTGGGAGAGAATGAGAGTGAGAGAAGAGAGAGCGAATGAGAAAGGGAGAGAAGGAGAGAGGGAGAGTGAGTGAGAGAGAAGAGAGAACGAGTGTGTGAGAGAGAGAGTGAAGGGAGAGAGGGGTGAGAGAAAGAGAAAGTGAGAATGACCAGGAGAGAGGGAGAAAGAGAGCGAATGAGAGAGGAAGAGAGGGAGAGAGAGAAGAGAGAGTGTGTGTGTGACAAAGAGAGAGAGTGAGTGAGAGTGAGAGAGAGAGGGAAAAAGAGTGAGAGAGAGTCAGAGATAGAGATTGAAAGAGAGAGGACTAGAGAGAGAAAGATAGAGAGAGATAGAGATAGGGTGAGCAAGAGGAGAAAGAGAGAGATTAAGAGAGTGCGAGAAAGTGCGAAAAGATAGATAGAGAGAGAGAGAAGGGAGAGAGGGAGTGAGAGAATGGGAGAGAGAGAGTGAGGGAGCGAGAAAAATAGAGAGCAATGAAGAGTGAGAGTGAATGAGAGAGTGAGAGAGATATAGAGAAAGAGAGAAGATAGAGAGATAGAGAGATAAAGGGAGAGTGAGAGAGAGTGAGCGAGAGAAAGAGAGAGAATGAGAGAGAGAGATAAAGAGACAGTGACAGGCAGAGAGAGGGAGAGACAATGAGAGAGAGAGCAAGAGAGAAAGAGAGAGAGATATATATAGGGAACGAAGGAGGGAGAGACTGAGAGAGAGAGACAGATAGAGAGATAGTGAGCGGGTGAGCGAGAGGGGGAGAGAGAGAAAGAGTAAGTGAGAGTGAGTGAGAGTGAGAGAGAGGGAGGGGGAGAGAGAGTGTGGGAGAGAATGAGAGTGAGAGAAGAGAGAGCGAATGAGAAAGGGAGAGAAGGAGAGAGGGAGAGTGAGTGAGAGAGAAGAGAGAGCGAGTGTGTGAGAGAGAGAGTGACATAAAAAGAGAGAGAAAATAGAGAGAGAGGGACATAAAGAAAAGAGAAACACAGGGAGAAAGAGAATAAGACAGAGAAAGGGAGACTGAGACTGAGAGAGAGTGTGCGAGGGAGAGAATGAGAGAGAAAGGGCGTGTGAGAGAATGGTAGAGAAAGTGAGAGATAGCTAGAAAATGAGAGAGCAACAAAGAGTGAGTGGGTGAGAGATAGATAGAGTGAAGAATGGCGAGGGAGAGAGAGAGCAAGAAAATGAGAGGGAAAGAAAGTGTGAGAGTGAGAGAGAGCGAGAGTGAGTGAGAGAGAAAAAAGGAGAGAATTAGAGTGAGAACAAGAGAGAGACGGGAAGAAAGAGAGAGAATGGAAGAGGGAGATAGAGGGACTAAGAGAGTGATTGAGATGGAGAGAGGGTGACAGACAGATGAGAGGGAGAGAGAGGAGGAGAGAAAGAGAGAGTGTGAGAGAGAGAGCGCATGAGAGAGGGAGAGAGGGAGAGAGGAAGAGAGGGAGAGTGAGAGAGAGAAGAGAGAGAGAGTGTGTGTGTGTGTGTGTGTGAGAGAGTGAGTGAGAGTGAGAGAGTGAGAGTGAGAGAGAGTGAGTGAGAGAGAGTGTGAGAAAGTGAGGGAGAATAGGAGAGAGAATGGGAGAGAGAGTGAGAGAGGAGGAGAGTGAGATTGAGAGAGAGTGACAGATTGAGAGAGAGTGAAAGAATGAGAGAGAGAGTTAGAGAGGGAGAGTGACAGACAGAGCTAGAGCTAGAGAGTGAGGGAGACGGCAAGAAAGAATGAGACTGAGTGAGAGGGAGAAACGGAGAGGATTAGAGTGAGAGAGTGAGAGACAATGAGATAGAGAGAGAGAATCGGAGAGAGAGGGTGAGAGTGAGAGAGTGAGAGTGCGAATGAGAGAATGAGAGGGAGAGCGTGTGAGAGAATGGTAGAGAAAGAGTAAGAGAAAGTAAGAGATAGCTAGAAAATGAGAGAGCAACAGAGAGTGAGTGGGTGAGAGATAGATAGAGTGAAGAATGACGAGGGAGATAGAGAGAGAGTGAGAGAGTGATTGAGATGGTGAGAGGGTGATAGACAGATGAGAGGGAGAGAGAGGAGGAGAGAAAGAGAGAGTGTGTGAGAGAGAGAGCGAATGAGAGAGGGAGAGAGGTAGAGAGGGAGAGGGAGAGTGAGAGAGAGAGAAGAGAGAGTGTGTGTTGTGTGTGAGAGAGAGAGAGTGAGTGAGAGTGAGAGAGAGTGAGAGAGAGTGTGAGAGAGAGAGTGAGAGAAAGTGTGTGAGAGAATGGGAGAGAATGGGAGAGAGTGTGAGAGAGGGGAAGAGAGAGATTGAGAGAGAGTGAGAGAGAGAGAGAGTTAGAGAGGGAGAGTGACAGAGAGAGCAAGAGCTAGGGAGCAAGGGAGAGGGTAAGAAAGAGAAAGTGAAGGTGAGCGAAGGAGAAAGAGAGAGAGAGTAAGAGAGAAAGAGAGAATGAGACAGAGAGAGAGTGTGAGAAAGAGGGAGTGAGTGACAGAATGAAAGAGAGAGTGTGAGAGAGAATGTGTGTGAGTAAAAGGGAGGGGACAGAGAGAGAATGAGGGAGAGTGTGTGAGAGAATGAGAGAGAAACAGTAAGAGAGAGTGTGTGTGGGTGAGAGAGGGAGAGAGATAGAGAGACACAGAGAGAGAGAGAGGGCGGTAGAGAGGGAGATTGATAGAAGACTGCTAGAAAGAGAGAAAGAGAAAGACTAAAAGACAGTGAGAGAGAGCGAGAGAGAAAGAGAGAGAGAGAGAAACAAAGAGAAAGAAAGAGAGATAGAGAGGGTGAGGGTGTAAGAGACAGTGAGAGAGAAAGAGAGAGAGAGAGAGAGAGAATGATAGAGAGGGAGAGTGATAGAGAGAGAGAGCTAGAGAGAGAAAGAGAGAGAGACAGGGAGAGAGTTAGAGAGAAAGAAAGGGTGAGCGAGAGAGAAATAGAGACTTAGAGAGAAAGAGAATCAGAGAGAGAGTGAGAGTGAGAGAGAGAGTGTGAGTCAAGAATCGGAGAGAGTGTGTGTGAGAAAATGGGAGAGAAAGAGTAAGAGAGACAGATAGCGAGAAAATGAGAGAGCAACAGAGAGTTAGAGTGGATGAGAGAAATAGATAGAGTGAGAGAATTGGGGGAGAGAGAGAGCGAGAAAATGAGAGGCCAAGAAATAATGAGAGTGAGTGAGAGAGAGAAAATGAGAGAATTAGAGTGAGAGTGAGAGAGAGAGAGAGACAGAGAGAGAGAGAATGAGAGAGCGAGAGAGTAAGTGACTGAGAGAGAGAGATTGAGATGGAGAAATGGTGATAGACATAGGAAAGGGTGAGAGAGGGTGAGAGAAATAGAGAGTGAGAGTGACAGAGAGAGAGCAAATGAGAGAGGGAGAGAGGGAGAGAATGAGAGAGGGAGAGTGAGAGAGAGAGAAGAGAGAGCGAGTGTGTGAGAGAGAGAGTGAGAGAGAGAGAGAGAGGGAGAGAGAGAGTAAGAGAGAGTCAAAGTGAGAGAGAGTGAGAGTTAGAGAGAGAGAAAGATAGAGAGATATAGAGATAGAGAGAGGGTGAGCAATAGGAGAAAGAGAGAGTAAGAGAGTGTGAGAAAGAGAGAGACAAAGAGAGAGAGGGGGAGTGAGAGAATGGGAGAGAGAGAGTGCGAGAGAGAGCGAGAAAAAGATAGAGCAATAAAGAGTGAGAGTGAATGAGAGAGTGAGAGAGAGTAAGAGAAAGAGAGAAGAGAGAGAGATAGAGAGATAGAGGGAGGGAGAGAGAGATGAGAGAGAGACACAGAGAGAGAGATAGAGAGACAATGAGATGTAGAGTGAGGGAGAGACTATAAGAGAGAGAGAGAGCAAGAGAGAAAGAGAGAGAGAGGGAGGGAATGAAGGAGGGAGAGAGTGAGAGAGAGAGACAGATAGAGAGATAGTGAGAGGGTGAGCGAGAGGGGTAAAAAGAGAGAGGGAGTGCGAGAGAGTGAGTGAGTGAGAGTGAGAGAGAGAGGGATTGAAAGTGTGGGAGAGAGAGAGATAGAAAGAGAGAGAGAACTAGAGAGAGATAGAGAGAGGGTATATGAGAGTGTGAGAATGGGAGAGAGAGTGAGAGAGAGAGAGAGAGAGAGAGAGAGAGAGAAAGAGAGACCAATAGAGAGTGAGAGTGAGTGAGAGCGTTAAAGAGAGATAGAGAGAGTGACAGGGAGAGCGAGAATGGGAGAGAGATAGAGAGAGTGGGAGAGAGAGTGAGAGCGAGAGAATAAAAGAGAGAGTGCGGGAGATAGCGTGAATGAAAGGGAGGGGGGAGAGAGAGAGAGAGATTTAGAGAGAGAATGGGAAAGAAAGAGTGAGAGAGAGATCAAGAAAATGAGAGAGCAATAGAGTGTGAAAGTGGCTGAGAGAGTGAGAGAGAGATAGAGAGACAGTGAGAGAGTGTGAGAGAGAGATATGGGGGAGAATGTTAGAGAGAGAGCTAGAGAGAAAGTCGGAGAGATTTAGAGAAAAAAGAGGAGGTGAGCAATAAAAGAAAGAGAAACAATAAGAGACAGTGAGAGAGAAGGAGAGAGAGATAGAGAGAGGGCGAGAGAGATAGAGAGAGTGCGTGAGAGGGAGAGAATGATAGAGAGGGAGAGTGATATGGAGAGAGATAGAGAGAGATAGAGAGAGTGAGTGAGAGGGAGAGAACGATAGATAGGGATAGTGATAGAGAGAGATAGAGAGAGGAAGAGAAAGAGAGAGGGAGTTAGAGAGAGAAAGAGAGGGTGAGTGAGAGGGGAAATAGAGAGAATAAGAGACAGTGAGAGAGTGAGCGAGAGAGAAAGAGAGAGAGTGAGTGAAAGAGAGAGATAGAGAGGAAGACAGAGAGAGGGAGAGAATGATAGAGAGGGAGAGTGATAGAGAGAGCGAGAAAGAGAGAGAGAGAGAGAGAGAGTTATAGGGAGAAAGAGAGAGGAAGAGATAGTGAGTTAGAGAGAGAGAGAGAGAGAGAGGGAAAGTGATAGCTAGAGAGAGAGATAGAGAGAGAGAGATAGAGAGTGAGAGAGGGAAAGTGATAGCTAGAGAGAGAGATAGAGAGAGTGAGAGTGAGAAAGTGATAGAGAGGGAGAGTGATATAGGGAGAGCTAGAGATAGAAAGAGAGAGAGTTAGAGAGAGTTAGAAAGAGAATGAGAGGGTGAGCGAGAGGAAAAAGAGAGATAGTAAGAGACAGTGAGAGACTGAGCGAGAAAGAGAGAGAGAGAGGGGGCGAGAATGAGAGAGCAAGAAAGAGTGAAAGTGAGAGACTGGGGGTCAGTGAGATAGAGAATTAGAGTGAGAGTAAGAAAGTGAGAGAGGGAGAGAATGAGAGAGGGAGGGAGAGAGAAAGAGTGAGAGAGAGATTAAGTGAGAGGGAGAGAATGATATAGAGGGAGACTGATAGAGAGAGAGTGCGAGTGAGAGTGTGAGGTAGATAGAGAATGTGAGCGGGAGAGAGAGAAGAGAGAGTGAGAGAGAGTGAGAGAGATTGTGAGAATGAGAGGGAGACAGAAAGGGAGAGAGAAAAAGAGAGAGAGAGAGATAAAAAGAGAGGTAGAGAGAGTTAGAGAGAGAAATAGTGGTTGAGCGAGAGTAGAAAGAGATAGAGTAAGAGACAATGAGAGAGAGAGAAAGAAAGAGTGAGTTAGAGAGAGAAAGTAAGGGTAAGTGAGAGGAGAAGGAGAGAGAGTAAGAGACAGTGAGAGTGAAAGCGAGAAAGAGAGATAGAGAGTGATAGAGGGAGATAGAGAGAGAAAGAGAGAGAGAGTTAGAGAGAGAAAGAGAGGGTAAGTGACAGGAGAAAGAGGGAGAGTAAGAGACAGTGAGATAGAGAGTGAGAGAGAAAGAGAGAGAGAGTGTGAGAGTGAGAGGGAGAGAGAGGGATAGAGAAAGAGAGAGAGGGAGTGAGAGAGAAAAAAGAGAGAATTAGAGTGAGAGCCAGAGAGAGAGAATGAGAGAGCAAGAGAGAGTGTGAAAGTGAGAGAGGCAGTGCGAGTGAGAGAATGAGGGAGAGAGTGTGTGAAGGAATGGGAGAGAAAGAGTAACCGAGAGAGAGTGAGAGAGAGAGCTAGAAAATGGAAGAGCAATAGAGACTAAGAAAGGGTGAGAGAGTGAGAGATAGATAGAGTGAGAGAGCAAGAAAACGAGAGAGCAACAAAGAGAGAGTGTGAGAAAATGAGATAGAAAGAAAGAGCGAGAGAGATAGAAAATAAGAGAGCAAGAAAGTCCGGGAGTGAGAGAGAGAGAGATTGAGATGGAGAGAGGGTGATAGACAAAGGAAAGGGAGAGTTGGGGTGAGAGAAATAGAAAGTGAGAGTGACCAAGAGAGAGGGAGAAAGAGAGCGAATGAGAGAGGGAGAGAGGTAGAGGGAGAAGAGAGGGAGTGTGTGTGATTGAGAGAGAGAGTGAGTGAGAGAGAGGGAGAGGGAGAGAGAGTGAGAGAGAGTCAAAGATAGAGATTGAAAGAGAGAGAGAGGTCTAGAGAGAGAGAAAGATAAAGAGAGATAGAGAGAGGGTGAGCAAGAGGAGAAAGAGAGAGATTAAGAGAGTGTGAGAAAGTGCGAAAAGATAGAGAGAGAGAGAGAGGGAGAGAGAGGGTGAGAGAAAGAGAAAGTGAGAGTGACCAAGAGAGAGGGAGAAAGAGAGCGAATGAGAGAGTGAGAGAGGGAGAGAGAGAAGAGAGAGAGAGTGTGTGTGATTGAGAGAGAGTGAGAGAGAGGGAGAAAGAGTGAGAGAGAGTCAGAGATAGAGATTGAAAGAGAGAGAGTCAGAGATAGAGATTGAAAGAGAGAGAGGTCTAGAGAGAGAGAAAGATAGAGAGAGATAGAGAGGGTGAGCAAGAGGAGAAATAGAGAGATTAAGAGAGTGTGAGAAAGTGTGAGAAGATAGAGAGAGAGAGAAGGGAGAGAGAGAGAAGGGAGAGAGGGAGTGAGAGAATGGGAGAGAGAGTGAGGGAGCGAGAAAAATAGAGAGCAATAAAGAGTGAGAGTGAATGAGAGAGTGAGAGAGAGAGAGAAAAAGAGAGAAGAGAGAGAGAGATAGAGAGATAAAGGGAGAGTGAGAGAGAGTGAGCGAGAGAGACAGAGAAAATGAGAGAGAGAGAGAGATAAAGAGACAGTGAGAGGCAGAGAGAGGGAGAGATAATGAGAGAGAGAGAGCAAGAGAGAAAGAGAGAGAGAGATATATAGGGAATGAAGGAGGGAGAGACTGAGAGAGAGAGACAGATAGAGAGATAGTGAGCGGGTGAGCGAGAGGGGGAGAGAGAGAGCGAGAGTGTGTGTGAGAGTGAGTGACAGTGAGAGGGAGGGAGGGGGAGAAAGAGTGTGGGAGAGAATGAGAATGAGAGAAGAGAGATCGAATGAGAGATGGAGAGAAGGAGAGAGGGAGAGTGAGTGAGAGAGAAGAGAGAGCGAGTGTGTGAGAGAGAATGTGAGAGTGAGAGAGAGAGAGGGGGAGAGAGAGAGTGAGAGAGTCAAAGAGAGAGAGTGAGATAGAAAAAGAGAGAGTGAGAGTTAGAGAAAGAGAAAGATAGAGAGAGATAAAGAGAGGGTGAGCAATAGGAGAAAGGGAGAGAGTAAGAGAGTGTGAGAAAGAGCGAGACAGAGAGAAAGGGAGAGGGAGTGAGAGAATGGGAGAGAGAGCGCGAGAGAGAGAGCAAGAAAAAGATAGAGCAATAAAGAGTGAGAGTGAATGAGAGAGTGAGAGAGAGATAGAGAGATAGAGTGAGAGTGAGAGAGAGTGAGAGAGAGACAGAGAGATAGTGATAGAGAGACAATGACATGTAGAGTGAAGGAGAGACTATAAGAGAGAGAGAGAGAGAGAGCAAGAGAGAAAGAGATAGAGAGAGGGAATGAAGGAGGGAGAGAGTGAGAGAGAGAGAGACTGATAAAGAGATAGTGAGAGGGTGAGCGAGAGGGGTAAAAAGAGAGAGAGAGAGAGAGAGAGAGAGCAATAGAGAGAGAGAGGGGGGGAATGAAGGAGAGAGTGAGAGAGTGTGGGAGAGAGACAGAGATATAGAGATAGGGAGACAATGACATGAAGAGTGAGGGAGAGACTATAAGAGAGAGAAAGAGAGAGCAAGAGAGAAAGAGACAGAGAGAGGGAATGAAGAAGGGAGAGAGTGAGAGAGAGAGAGACTGATAAAGAGATAGTGAGAGGGTGAGCGAGAGGGGTAAAGAGAGAGAGAGTGAGAGAGAGCAAGAGAGAAAGAGAGAGAGGATATGGAGGAGGGAGAGAGTGAGAGAGAGAGACTGATAGAGAGATAGTGAGAGGGTGAGCGAGAGGGGTAAAGAGAGAGTGAGTGAGAGTGTGAGAGAGAGAGTGAGTGAGAGTGAGAGAGTGAGTGAGAGTGAGAGAGAGAGGGATTGAAAGTGTGGGAGAGAGATATAGAAAGAGAGAGAGAGAACTAGAGAGAGATAGAGAGAGAGAGGGTATATGAGAGGAGAAAGAGAGAGGTAAGAGAGAGTGAGAGAGAGTGACACAAAAAGAGAGAGAAAGAGAGAGATAGAATGGGAGAGAAAGTGAGAGAGAGTGTGAGAGAGAGAGAGAGAGAAAGCGAGAAAAAGAGAGTCCAATAGAGAGTGAGAGTGAGTGAAAACATGAGAGAGAGATAGGGAGAGTGACAGGGAGAGTAAGAATGGGAGAGAGATAGAGAGACTAAGAGAGAGAGTGAGAGCGAGAGAATAAAAGAGAGAGATGCGGGAGAGAGTGTGAATGAAAGGGAGTGGGAGAGAGAGAGACAGAGAGAGTGAGTGATTTAGAGAGAGAGAGAAAGAGAGAGAGAGAGGGAGCGAGTGTGTGAGAATGGGAAAGAAAGAGTGAGAGTGAGAGAAAGAGAGATCAAGAAAATGAGAGAGCACTAGAGAGTGAAAGTGGGTGAGAGAGGAGAGGGAGATAGAGACACAGTGAGAGAGTGTGAGAGAGTGATATGGGGGAGAATGAGAGAGAGAGAGCTAGAGAGAGAGTGCGAGAGATTTAGAGAAAACAGAGGGCGTGAGCGATAAAAGAAAGAAAATCAATAAGAGACAGTAGAGAGAGAGGGCGAGAGAGAGAGATAGAGAGACTGAGTGAAAGGAGAGAACGATAGAGAGGGAGAGTGATAGAGAGAGATAGAGAGAAAAAGAGAAAAAGAAAGAGAGTTAGAGAGAGAAAGAGAGGGTGAACGAGAGGGAAAATAGAGAGAATAAGAGACAGTGAGAGAGAGCGAGAGAGAAAGAGAGAGAGCAAATGAAAGCGAGAGATAAAGCGGGAGAGGAAGAGAGGGAGAGAATGATAGAGAGGGAGAATGATAGAGAGAGAGCTAGAAAGAGAGAGAGAGAGTTGGAGGGAGAAAGAGAGGGTGAGCGAGAGGAGAAAGAGAGAGAGGAAGAGATAGTGAGAGACTGAGCGAGGAAGAGATAGTGAGAGACTGAGCGAGAAAGAGAGAGGGTGAGAATGAGTGAGCAAGAAAGAGTGAATGTGAGAGACTGAGGGTCAGTGAGATAGATAATTTTAGAGTGAGAGTAAGAAAGTAAGAGAGGGAGAGAATGAGAGAGGGAGGGAGAGAGAAGAGAGAGAGAAAGAGTGAGAGAGAGTGAGTGAGAGGGAGAGAACAATATTGACGGAGACTGATGGAGAGAGAGTGAGAGTGAGAGTGTGGGATCTATAGAGAATGTGAGCGGGAGAGAGGAGATGGAGAGAGAGAGAAGAGAGAGAAAGAGAGAGTGTAAGAATGAATGGGAGACAGAAAGGGAGAGAGAGTAGGAAGGAGTGAGAGAGAGAGAGAGAGAGAAAGATAGATAGATAGAGAGAGATAGAGAGAGTTAGAGAGAGAAAGAGAGGGTGAGCGAGAGTAGAAAGAGACAAAGTAAGAGACAATGAGTGAGAGAGAGGAAGAGAGAGTGCGTTAGAGAGAGAAATAAAGGGTAAGTGAGAGGAGAAGGAGAGAGAGTAAGAGACAGTGAGAAAAAGAGATAGAGAGTGATAGAGAGAGAAAGAGAGAGAGAGAGTTAGAGAGAGAAAGAGAGGTGAGTGACAGGAGAAAGAGGGAGAGTAAGAGGCAGTGAGATAGAGAGTGAGAGGGAAAGAGAGAGAGTGTGAGAGTGAGAGGGAGAGAGGGACAGAGAAAGAAAGAGGGGAGAGAGAGGGAGTGAGAGAGAAAGAAAGAGAGAATTAGAGTGAGAGCGAGAAAGAGAGAGAGAGAGAGAGAGGGAGAGAGTGAGAGAGCGAGAGAGAATGTGAGAGTGAGCGAGGTAGTGCGAGTGAGAGAATAAGGGAGAGAGTGTGTGAGGGAATGGGAGAGAAAGAGTAATCGAGAGAGAGAGAGAGAGAGAGAGAGAGAGAGCTAGAAAATGGAAGGGCAATAGAGAGTAAGTAAGGGTGAGAGAGTGAGAGATAGATAGAGTGAGAGAGAAAGAAAAGGAGAGAGCAACAAAGAGTGAAAGTGAGAAAATGAGAGGGAGAGAATGAGAGATGGAGGGAGAGAGAAGAGAGAGAAAGAGTGAGAGAGAGTGAGTGAGAGGGAGAGAACGATATAGATGGAGACTGATAGAGAGAGAGTGCGAGTGAGAGTAAGAGATAGATGGAGAATGTGAGCGGGAGAGAGGCAGAGGGGGAGAGAGAGAAGAGAGAGAAAGAGAGAGTGAGAGAGTGTGTGAGAATGAGAAGGAGACAGAAAGGGAGAGAGAGTAGGAAGGAGTGAGAGGGAGACAGAAAGGAAGAAAGAGAGAGAGTGAGAGAGAGAGGTAGAGAGAGTTACAGAGAGAAAGAGAGGGTGAGCGAGAGTAGAAATAGACAAAGTAAGAGATACTGAGAGAGAGAGAGTGAGTGAGTTAGAGAGAGAAAGAATGGGTAAGTGAGAGGAGAAGGAGAGAGAGTAAGAGACAGTGAGAGAGAAAGCGAGAAAGAGAGATAGAGAGAGTGATAGCGAGAGATAGAGGGAGAAAGAGAGAGAGAGTTAGAGAGAGAAAGAGAGGGTGAGTGACAGGAGAAAGAGGGAGAGTAAGAGACAGTGAGATAGAGAGAGAGAGAGAGAAAAAGAGAGAGCGTGTGAGAGTGAGAGGGGGAGAGAGGGACAGAGAAAGAGAGAGAGGGGGGGGGAGAGAGAGGGAGTGAGAGAGAAAAAAGAGAGAATTAGAGTGAGAGCCAGAGAGAGAGAATGAGAGAGCGAGAAAGAGTGTGAAAGTGAGAGAGGCACTGCCAGTGAGAGAATGAGGGAGAGAGTGTGTGAGGGAATGGGCGAGAAAGGGTAACCGATAGAGAGTGAGAGAGAGAGAGAGCTAAAAAATGGAAGAGCAATAGAGAGTACGAAAGGGTGAGAGCGTGAGAGATAGATAGAGTAAAAGAGCAAGAAAATGAGAGAGCAACAAAGAGTGAGAGTGAGAGAATGAGATAGCAAGAAAGAGTGAGAGGGATAGCGAGAAAATGAGAGAGCAAGAAAGACTAGGAGTGAAAGAGAGTGAGTGAGAGAGAGAAAATGAGAGAATTAGAGTGAGAACGAGAGAGAGAGAGAGAGAGAATGAATGAGAGAGCGAGAGAGAGAGTCAGTGAGACAGATTGAGATGGAGAGAGGGTGATAGAGATAGGAAAGGGAGAGAGAGGGTGAGAGAAAGAGAGAGTGAGAGTGACCAACCAAGAGAGAGGGAGAAAGAGAGCGAATGAGAGAGGGAGAGAGAGAAGAGAGAGTGTGTGTGTGACAGAGAGAGAGTGAGTGAGATTGAGAGAGGGAGGGAGAAAGAGTGAGAGAGAGTCAGAGAGAGAGATAGAAAGAGAGAAAGAGGGCTAGAGAGAGAAAGATAGATAGAGAGTTAGAGAGAGGGTGAGCAAGAGGAGAAAGAGAGAGATTAAGAGAGTGCGAGAAAGAGCGAAAAGTGAGAGAGAGAGGGGGGGGAAGAGGGAGTGAGAGAATGGAAGAGAGAGAGTGAGGGAGCGAGAAAAAGAGAGCAATAAAGAGTGAGAGTGAATGAGAGAGTGAGAGAGAGATAGAGAAAGAGAGAAAGATAGAGAGATAGAGGGAGAGTGAGCGAGAGAAAGAGAGAGAATGAGAGAGAGAGATAAAGAGACAGTGACAGGTAGAGAGAGGGAGAGACAATGAGAGAGAGAGAGCAAGAGGGTAAGAGAGAGATATACATATAGGGAATGAAGGAGGGAGAGAGTGAGAGAGAGAGACAGATAGAGATAGTGAGCGGGTGAGCGAGAGGAAGAGAGAA